>JAKGSA010000003.1:1174914-1190317 GCA_033558755.1 Philaethria dido
TTCGTATCGACCTGGAAAAACTGCCGCAGGTAGGCCATTCCACAGTTGAGTGGCACGTGGAAGGAAATTCCTTCGAAACCGCACAGTACTGGAGTGCCACGCATCCAGGTGGTGTGGATGGTATTTAAGCTTGTGGCGTACTGTGCGGTTTGAAAATCCTGCGGCAGGAATCAGGTCAAACAATTCCCCAGAACACTCCCCGTGATATATGCGATAGAGAACGCACAACGAGGACACGTCTCTACGCAACGCCAAAGTGTCAAGCCCTGCACAGATTACCGGGTCCCCAACGATTCGAATGGCTCTGCGTTGTATGCGATCAAATGGTTCAAGCTGATACTGGGGTGCACCAGCCCAGAGGTGAGAACAGTATTCCATATGAGGCCGAACCTGAGCCCTATACAGGGCCAAACGGTGTTTTGGCGTGAAGTACTGTCTCGCTCTGGCGATAACACCCAGTTTCTTCGAGGCCAACTTGGCCTTGCTTTCCAGATGATCGCGATACTGGCACTCACTCGAAACGCTAAGGCCCAATATGCTGATACTAGGCGCGGCTTTAAGAGGAGTGTTCTTGAGAACTGGTGACACGACAAATGGGGTTTTCTTGGTGGTCAACGCGCAAACTTGTGTCTTCAAGGGGTTGAATTGAACAAGGTTCCTTTCAGCCCATGAAGAGACATTCCCGAGGGATGCCTCAACAGAAGACACAAGTTTTTTTCGGCACTCGTCAACGTTTTCCCGAGAAAGACCTGCGCGGCCGGAGTATACAGCGTCCACCGTACTATCATCTGCATAGCAATGAATGTTAGAGTCCACCAACATGTCATTGATATGCAGAAGAAATAGCGTAGGGGACAGCACACAGCCTTGGGGAACGCCAGCGTTCACGGGCATGTGATCGGAGCAAAAACCGTCAACAACGACTTTGATGCTACGCCCAGTGAGAAAGCTGGCGACCCACTTGCATAAATTCTCGGGAAGCCCATACGATGGAAGTTTTGCGAGGAGCGCCCTGTGCCACACACGATCGAAGGCCTTCGCCATGTCCAAATTAACTGCCAGGCCTTCTCCCTTGCTTTCCAAAGCAGCAGCCCAGCGATGGGTCAGGTAAACCAGAAGGTCACCAGTTGAACGACGATGGCGGAAGCCATATTGACGGTCGTTGATCAACTGGTGATCCTCTAGATATACCAGGAGCTGGCTGTTAATAATGCTCTCCATTACTTTAGAGAGCAGGGAGGTGATAGCGATGGGCCTGTAGTTAGCTGGATCGGAGCCATCGCCTTTCTTCGGGATCGGGTGGATCAGAGCGCTCTTCCACGTGTCCGGGACTACGCCGACGGAGTAAGAGTGCCGAAATAAACGCGTTAGCACCGGTGTCAACTCAGGAGCACATGCACGGAGCACTAAAGGAGAAATGCCATCCGGTCCACTCGACTTGTGGATGTCCAAGGAAGACAGAGCTCGCCGAACAGCTTTTTGGCTGAATTTAATGTCTGGCATTGAGCTCTCGCACCGCGGGATGGTAGGTGGTGTGGTTCCTTGGTCATCCAAAGTCGAGTTCGAGGCGAAAAGAGTGCCCAAGACATCGGCTTTCTCCTTCGCCGTATGAACCAGGACGTCACCTCCTGTGCGTAGCGGCGGAAGCGAAGGCTGGCTAAAGTTGCCAAGTGCAGCCTTAGAGAGCGCCCAGAACTGGCGTGTTCCAGACGGAAAGCTCTCAAGCTTCCTGCCGATTTTGACAATATGCTCGGACTTTGCTCTGGCAATTTGCCGCTTAAAGAACCTAGAGGCACGGTTATACTTCTTCTTTAAGGTTTTCACCTTTGGATCCTTAGTGACTAGTGCTTCGACCCAGGCTTGATATGCTTCGCGCTTGCCTATGAAAATATATCAGGTTCCCTTATGAAAATATATCAGGTTCCCGCTAATTCCTGCATATCAAAATAGTCAGACATCAAAACCAAACCAAAATCGAGACATTCCGTATTGAGTTGCGGAACTCAACGTGTGTCACCATCATATTTTAGCGAGAGAAATAATAATATGTTTTTAAAATTTATAATCATTCCTAATTCAATTCATTCCTCCAATTAGAAATCGAACCCACAAACACTTGTGTTTGTAGTCAAACACTATTATATACCACTGAGCCACGAATGGCTTTAAGTTTCTTATTATATTACCTAAAACAGTTAATATACTTATATATAATACTAGAAAATGATCTAATATAATTTTAATAATATAATATAAAAGATTTTAACCAAAAAAGAAAATTGACTTTAAATAAAATACACAAAAAAAGAAAATATTATTACGAATATCTCCAAAATCATCAATTCTTAACTAAATTAAAATGAGCACTAGTTATCATATAAAAAAAGAATCACCAAAATTTGTTCACCCACACGTCAAAAAGTTATGCTACTTGCATACACACATAAAAAAACACAAACCAATTGATAACATACTCCTTCTTTCTTGAATTCGGTTAAAAATAATTAAGGGTACTATTGTCCCCGTAAATGTGTTAATAACGCATTACGAAGTGACGTATATGTCACTTTATATAAATATGGATGTCAAATCAAGATAGTGAGTGTAACATACTTACATACATACATACATAGCTTCACGCTGTATCCCGCATATAGCAGGGTAGGCAAAGGGAACCTAGTGTTAAGACACTCCGTTCCCCACTTTGCCGAGTTGCGGAACTATACACCGCGCTTTGCCTTGTTACCAAACCCAGGAAATGAAAAATTCCATTTCCTGGAATGGGAATCGAACCCACAACCTGTCACGTTTACAGTAGCACGCTAGTGCCTCTGCGCCACGACAGGCGTGTGTGTAACGTTTATTTTATTAATTTAATATACTTTTTATGCATTATTTTAAAAAAATATTAGAATTCTGCACTCCTTCTCTATATAAACTATAAGTGTGTCAAGTTTCATGCTCCTCTGACCGCGTATTTTTCGTAATAAGGGATCCAAAGTTTTTGCTTCACGTATTTATATATAGATATTATGGTGCCACAAGTGATACTACTGTAATTGTAATGTAAACTCGATTAACGTTATTGCGTTATGAGTTGTATAAAAAATTCATCAACAATAAATACAGGTACTTTGAGCCTATTCAGAGTGTATTTGGTCAATAGGTTACTATATTTACGGTTTTTACGTTCTATAAATGATTTTCTTTGATTTTTTTAGGTTTTAATATTTTGTTATTGATTTAATAATTGGAATTAAATGTGAAATTATTTGTCAAGAAAATTGGGCATCTAAATTATTTTTTTTTAATTATAGAGTTATTTGTGTTAATATGCATGATTGGGTTTCTAAAAAAAATCAGCGAGTTTATTTATTTAGGTGATAAGTGATACTGATGTGGCTATATGAATCTTCATCCTTTAAACATATTAGAAAATGTCTAATATATAATTTTAATTTATTTATCAACATGTTTTATCCATGTATATACATATATCTAAAACATTTATCATTAAACATTGCTACAGTTGACAGGTATAAAAGGAATTGGTTTGTTATCTCACGATGCGTTTTGTTATTTTGATATAGATGGAGGGTTAATTAGGAGTGTGCCAATCGCGTCACGGGCAATCCGTCAACCTTTCCGAGTTAGAAGCGTGAAAAGGTAACAGACACGAGAAGTGAATGGACCAATTAAATAATTCAGTTAATCGTGGAGCCGCCGGCGGCGACGTAAACATGCGTGCGAGGGGCGAGGTGTCCTCGGAGGAGGGGTCACTGGAGGGGAGAGGGCGTGGCTGGTGACGTCACCGGGCACCCGGCTCAGTCGGTTATCACCCGGCGCACGGAGCGGTCGCGGCGACGCGTCGCCTTTTCAACCCCGAAGTACGATAAAGTCGCCAAAATTTTCGACCGGCAGTATCACTCACCTTCCAAGGTGTTGAAGTTGGAGGACGACCCGTGGGGGTCATGTGCCATGTACTCCCCGGACAAGATGAAGTCCGGCGGCGGGCTGATGGCGCCCCCGGGCTGCTTCCCGGGACGCTACAGCCCCACGTACCGCAGCTCCGACCCGCGCCGCTGCGTGCCGAACCCGTCCGTGAGTATCTCACCAATATACACGCTACCTACTCATACCTACTATACTAGTGATTAGCTTTATTATCACTAATCCACGTAATGTGACTTTTTTTTCAGGATATACTAACATTAGCTATGCGTCAATACTGTTGTTGTTTATGCTGGCATGCTTTAGCGACTGACATGGAGCTCCATTAACCTTGTTTTGTGTCATAGCGAACTGTCTATATTTCATACTAAGCTCTCAATGCTTATAATAATTTCATAATTTTTACGATTGGATCCAATTAAAAAAAGTGTAGAAAAATTGGCAATGTTTAAAATTTTAAATCCAATAATATTAATTTATTTAAAAATCTAAATATTTTTAAAGCTATATGAGCTAATTTGCTTTCACTTTCTTTCATATATTAATTAATTACGGTTCGTGTCCTCCTTATGATTTTTTTTCCGTCGGCGCCGTACCTTACTTACGTAGTTTTAATACTATTGAAGATATATTCAATGATAAATTACATTTCAATAACAAATTACATTAATTTAAATTTAAAAATATGATTATTTATCTTTAATTACTTTTGAATAAAGAAATATTTAATTTATTTCAAACACACATCATTTTAAACAAAAATAAATAATAAATAATGGATATATTTCCATTTTATTAACAACATTAAAGCAAGGAGTAGTCGTTGAAATCTTTTTTATGATGCCGCGTAGATTTTCACGCATTGCCGACGGCGGGCGGTTACGATCGTAGACCGGCCCGTAGCGTCGCTACGGAATAATACTATACCTACGGCAGCTTTTCTATTGAATAAAATAATAAATTTATAATATTTTACTATATTTTAAAGTTAAATTAATTAATCAAAAAGTATATATTAATATTGAATAATAATTATACTTCAAAATAATGAGTTACTAATTTTATTTCCTTATTCTTTGAAAAAATATTTTTTGAAACAAAAGTGAAAGGAAATCCTTGTCTTTATCTAATTTATATTAAATTTAAAAGTTTATATATCACTTGGAGTCATTGAGAGCTTGGTAGTTTGTGTATTTTGATTTTTTTCAGGTTATCGCAGGAATATTCAGCGGATTTAAAGATCGTCAGTGGCGGTGGATTTTTAGTTCTGTTCAAATTTTCAGTGGTGTGTTATAGGATTATTTGTTTATGTACATCATTTTATTACCAATAATATTGGGTTTTGAAAGATATCTTTTCAATAGTACATATAAATAGTACGACTTAGTGGATATAAGTGAGAATTTATAGGATTAAATTAATTATTAAAACATAGTTCGTTTATAAGAATTGTTATAAAAAATAGTTCAACTTGGTTTATTTAAATAAAGGACATTACAGTACTTATTACTTAACTTAATTAAATTAATCAATTATGAAATACTAATTAAAGAGAAATAAAATATTCATTTCATAGATTATATTTGTGATATTAAATATAAACATATACATTTCTTTATCCAATTTTTCAAAAAAAAATATTCTAAAACATACATAATAAATTAATTACATATTTTAACCCCAAAATAAAGTATTAAAAGTAACAAAATAAAATAACAATATTGTTTGCTTAAAACGGTTATCATTTTATAGATACACAACATAACTTTGGTTTATTGAGTTCATTTCACATTTAAAGCGTACTTAATTTTTGTCTTTATGCTCTCAAAAATTAATCTTTTATACCGGGCTGATATTAAAATGTTTATTCCAGTTTCTAACCGACTTTCAAAGAATGAAGGTCTTAATTCAAAATTTTGATGATTTTTTATATGATAGGTAGCCTTTTTGATGTGGTCCCATTAAAATTTAGTAAGTGTGACAAGTAGTTTTTGAGTTATTCGTAATAATTTTAATTCTTAGTGAGTTTTATTTGAAATCGAGTTTCTGTTTTTTTATGAAAATCTTAATTAATCAGGGATTTATTTTTTAAATGTGTGTAAATATTATGTATATACTCGTATGGAGGTGACTTATGAAATCCATGAAGAAATCAGGCACATAATTTATTGTGGGTTAGCAAAATACAAAAATATTAAGCAATTTTGAATTTAAAGTAAAAAAGAAGATAATTTAGGTGTTAATACCTATCTATATGATGATGAACTATGAAACAACCATGACCAGATATTTTTTGAATATATGTTATATTTCATAAGTTATAAATAAATAAATTGAATAATATAAATAGTTTTGATAGTTTTAAAGTGCTTGTTACATACTTAGGAAAGGAAAAACATTTTTAGAAACGTCTTTATTGAGATTTTTACAAATTTCTGCTACCCAAAGACAATTTCTAAGAAACAATCATTCAGCAAGAGAGAATGCTATTCACTCGATTCAAATTGAGCTCCGCTGCGTTCAAAATACAAATACATTTTATAAAAATGTTTTTTAATATAAGTAGTCTATAAATACAATTACAAGTTACAGGAAGGTATCGAACGTACTTCTGTTACAACTTCCGGTTTATCAAATCCAAAATTACAAATTCAACATAAATCCTCAATTCATTTTACAAGAAAAATATATTCAAATTATTAAAATATTATAATAAAAATATAAACATATGACTGTAAACGCTCTACTTGTGGATTCGATTCTGATTTGGAACGCGGCGTTGAATTCCACCACTCGACACGCAATGGACGAAACTGCGTAGGGAATTTCATGATACTAGACTTTCTATAATTAATTTGGTATGTGGGAAAACTCGTGGAACTGCTTTTTATAAATTATTTTAAACATGAAATTATTTAATTTTAATTTATTGAATAGGAAGCCAACGCTATATAGTATCATTACATAATAAAGAACACTTTCTTAAATAACTATTGTGGTAAATGTAAACCTTACTTATAGGAATGATTAATTATAATTATTTATTTAAAAAAAAACGCACTATAGTCCAAATTTAAAAAAAAGTTACACAAAAAATGATAATAATTATGTTTATTAACAGTTAGTGATAAGGAACAAAGTGCTTAAGTTCCATATTATTTTATTTTTCATACCGAATCGTCACTTTATACTATTAAAATATTCACGCCGACATTCGTTGCTTGTATTCTTTCATTAATATAGTGACAGCTCAGTTCGGGTTTAAAATATTTTGCCGTAACAAAATTGACTCTTATATGAAATATTTTAACTTAACTTAGTTCTGGTTTTCAAAGTTTATATATAAAATCATCTGGGATTTTTTAACCGACTTTTAAAATGAAGGTTCTCAACTCAACTTGATTTTTTATATGTTTAACTTTACTAGTGTCCCCGTTGACGCGTTAACAACGCGTTGTCTTTAGTTACGTATATGTCACTTTGTATAAACATGGATGTCAAACCAAGGTAGTGTGTGTAACATTTATTTATTAATGTAACATAATTTTTATGCATTATTTAAAAAAAAATAGCATTCTGCATTCCTTCTCTATATAAAAAATAAGTGTGCCAAATTTCAAGCTCCTCCGTCAGTGTAATTTTCATAAAAAGGGATCCAATTTTTGCTTCACGTATTTATGTGTAAATATTGAGTGAAACAATTTTTATGATTCTTGTTTATACCATGCCAGCGTTGTTTGTTGTTAGTGTTTCCAATTTCCAATAGGACCACTATTTAAATTTAGTAAAGGTCAGATGAGATTACGTTCTGTTTTTGAGTTATTTGTAATAGTTGTACTTTTAGTGTATTTTCTTTGAAGTCAGTATTCTTTTTGTTAAATTCTTAATTATATTATACAAACTGGTGTATCAAATATTTTAACTTAACTTAGTTCTGGTTTTCAAAGTTTATTTATGAAACCACCAGAGATTTCTAAAAGTAAATAAATTGTTTTAGAGACAAATGTGATACAAGGCATCTGTCTGTAAATGCAATTGGTCGTGAGTTCGATTCCCAGTCGGAGGATATTTAAATCATTTTGATTTTTTTATATGAAAAAGGTAACATACGTTTATAAATAGGTTAATTTGATAGGTTTTTTTGATTATCTTTTTTTTTATATTTTTTAGATAATATCTGATGAGTAGTTCTTGAGATATTCGTAATAGTTGTACTTTTAGTGCATTTTCTTTGAAGTCAGTATTCTTTTTGTTAAATTCTTAATTATATTATACAAACTGGTGTATCAAATATTTTAACTTAACTTAGTTCTGGTTTTCAAGGTTTATTTATGAAACCACCAGAGATTTTTAAAAGTAAATAAATTGTTTTAGAGGCAAACGTGATGCAAGGCATCTGCCTGTAAACCCAATTGGTTCCCAGGGGGGATTATAATAATTAAATCCTTTTAAATTTTATTTTTTTGGTATAAAAGAGAAAATAATAAATAGATTAATAATATTTTCGTTTTTCAATTACTTATTTTTAATCATTATTTATTATAATATATTCACATCACTCATAAAGATTCAAGATCAGTATTAAATATTTTTAATTATAATATACATACATACATACATAGCTTCACGCTGTATCCCGCATATAGCAGGGTAAGTAGAGGGAACCTAGTGTTAAGACACTCCGTTCCCCACTTTCCGCCGAATTTTAATTGTAAGAGTAGCTTTTTATATCACAGGCTGGTACTTTTTAACCAAATTAAAAAAAGCAGGAGGGTCTCTAGTTACCGCAAAACTTTTTACAGGATGAATCAATATTGATGATTATTTTTTATATGATAATTAGTTCTTCTGATGTGTCCCAATTAAATTTATTTAAGAACTGACGAGTAATTCCTGAGTTACCTTTTAGTGCATATTGTTTTGAGCCGAACGCCTGTCGTGGCGCAGAGGCACAAACGTGCGACTGTAAACGCGACAGGTTGTGGGTTCGATTCCCACTCCAGCAAATGTTAATCTTTTCATTTCCTGGGTTTGGTAACAAGGCTAGGTGCGGCGTTGAGTTCTGCCACTCAGCACGCAATGCCTCAATTCGGAGGAAAGTGGGGAACAGAATTGTTGCAAGACGACGGAGTGTGTTAACACTAGGTTCTCTGGTTCCCTCTGCCTACCCTGCTATATGCGGGATAAAGCGTGAAGTTTTAAGACGATTTTCTTTTTCTATTAAAATTTTAATTATTGCACTACAGGTTGTTCTAATGTATTTCAATAATATTAGAAGCATTATTATATGCAATGTCCATTATCGACATATGACTAATTAGGATTAAATAGATTAGGTAAATGAAAAATTAATTACGATTCCATAAGCATTATCCGATAATAGACGAACACGTAAGCTTAATATAATTCAATTTAAATATTTATATCAATTAATTATTAACGAAAGTTAGTAATTCTAATAAAAAACGAAGTCAATGTAAGAGAGTTAGTAAGTTTAAATAATAATTGGGAGAATTATCATTGTTTTTTTTTTTATTTTTTTGATATTTCTACCCCAGTAAAATAATATACGGTGTTGAGTTCCGCTACTCAATGCCCAATACCTCGAATTCTTTTTTTTATAATAGTGATCAGCACTACGGGACACGTGGTCCGTAACTTATGTCAACTGTCACAACATTTTCATATTACTTAAATAAGCTTACGAAATAAGGTCAGTTTTTTCCAAAGAGAATCCAAATATTTTAGTTGCCTACTTGTTATCAATAAATTAATATTATTTATTGCTACCATGACGACTCATTATAACTAATAATGCTTAGATTTTAGGAGTATAGTGGAGTCTCTTGAAATTAGTTACGCACTTTTTTTTTTTTTTTTTTTTTTATTGATAACGGACGGCAAACGAGCAGAAGGACCACCTGATGGTAAGTGGTTACCTTCGCCCATAGACATCTACAACACCAGAGATGTTGTAGATGCGTTGCCAACCTAGAGGATACTGATGGAAGGGGGGACAATGTAGTAGTCCACTATCAGAACCACCACATTTTGGGGAAAGGATGGGTGGGAAAGGGGAAAATCTGGCTTACATGCCATCGAACCGGAACACATCATTAGATATTTGGCGGTTCGTCTTTGACATGATAGTGGTCGCGAGCCAGTCGGAGGACGAACCTCCTACCACCTAACAAAAGCACTACCCAGTTATGGGCAAAAAACGTAAAACTGGAAAAAATCTAATAATACATACATAGGTTCACGCTATATATAGGTGCATAGGTACGCGATATATAGGTTCACGCTGTATCCGACATATAGCAGGGTAGGCAGAGGGAACCTAGTGTTAAGACACTTCGTTCCCCACTTTCTACCGAATTGAGGCATTGCGTGGTGTGTGGCGGAACTCAACGCCACGCATTGCCTAACAAGGCAAAGCTGGCAACAACCAGAGCGAGGAAATGAAAATACTAAATATTATTAGAATTTTTTCGATATATTTTTATTATTTCTCTATATATATTTTTATATTTTATTTAAACTTGAATTTCAAGCTTTCAAATTATTATAAAATGGATTAAAAGAGGTGAATTTTAATAAAATTGTAAATATAAATATTTTTTACTTTCTGGGATATGATCCCGCAAACGTCGCGTTAATTAAGTTACCTTGTAACTGTATCACGATGGTGTAGCCGTATGTAGTTTTATAAAACTTTTATATGACTTATAGTATTTTTTTACTATTTTTAAATAATATAAATAAACAAATAGTAAATACACCCATAAATAATTAATTAATTTAAAGAAATAATATAATATATAAAGCTTTTGATGTGAAATAAACACACTAAAATAATATACATGAGCATTTTATGAAGAACAGAGGTCATAGTAGCGCTGTGGGACTGCCTGGCTGTCAACGTTAATGGCGGGTTCGATTACCATTTTCGGGGAAATTATTATACTTACATGATTTCCATCTGCACTGGTAAGCCAAGCGGTGATGAATTCCGTCAGGCAATATGTAAAAACAGGAGAAGGAAGTTTCTCGGTAATATGTTCTATAAGTATTTTATTTTAAAAGTACATACATTTTATTTTAGAAGGGAACCAGATTGAAAACTTTACAAATATATAAGCTCCTTATGTTTGGTAAGCTTACCGTGGCCAGTACTAGGATATTATAAGACCTCCACTTTTACAGTTTTAAAACCACAGTTATATTGAAATAATGCATAGATTTTCTCATAGATACTTGGGATTTTTCTTTGAAATGATTTGGACTGGATACTTTTTGGATTGGATAAGTCTAACGATATGTTAAATTTGTAGCATTTCTAAGTTATTTCTTTATTTTTATTCGTATCTCTATATATCAGGTTTCTTTTTCAAAGGACATTACGTTCTCCAAATTCCGTCTTTTATGTGAAATTCTATTTAAACCAGAGAAATATACTGACATTCATAGCAGGGTAGCCAGAGGCTAATAAAAAATATAAGTTTTGAAACTTAAAACCCAACAGAGTATGTAAATGATCTGAAATGGATTTTTTTCAGCAAAACTTCAGTTTACTTTTATGAAAAACCATAGGAATGTGCACAAAATTAAAGAATAACACATAATACTTTATGTTGATTGACAAAATATTAAAAAACCTAATGTATAACGAATTTAATACAAGTACATTGAACTTCTCACATAATCATAACAGAAAATAATATTTAAAACGTAATCTGGAGGTTATATAAGTAATCTTTATTTTTTAATCATATTAACCATCATAGACATATAATTATGTAGGTAGGGAAAAATAAAACATCCTCTTTTTATCTCATAGTATGTAATTAAAAAATAATAATAATAAAATTAAGATATAAAAAATCTCTGGTTATGCCAGAGGGACAATGGGTCATAAAAAAAACTAAAAAAAAAAAAAAAAAAAGACCATCATAGACCATCTCCTACGATAACCTGCTTTACATAAGCTTTGTAAAAAAAGTGAGACCTGACTGACGGAATTTCATGAGTAACAAAAAAGCAGAGTTCAAAAATGTAACATACATTCATACATAGCTTCACGCTGTATCCCGCATATAGCAGGGTAGACAGAGGGAACCTAGTGTTAAGACACTTCGTTCCCCACTTTCCGCCGAATTGAGGCATTGCTCGCTGAGTGACGGAACTCAACGCCGCGCTTTACCTTGTTACCAAACCCAGGAAATGAAAAATTCCATTGCCTGGAGTGGGAATCGAACCCACAACCTGTCGTGTTTACAGTCGCACGCTTGCCTCTGCGCCATGACAGGCGTCAGAAATATAAAATAGTTTAAAATCTATATTATTTTTCTATTGAGATAGGCAATTCATAAGAGATTCCTAATGTGATTTAAATTGTGGCTTTTTAAAATCTACCATAATCGCAGGAAGATTTAATTTTTATTAAATATATTTTTTTAATATTTAAATTCGATGTTTATAATTTTTTATTATTTATATAATTATAGTTAAGTTACATAATGATCATGTCCAAATAAACCCAAGTTAGTCTCCTTACCAAGCTAACCATGTAACGTCTTCCTACAAGAATATACAAACACAGATGAACTCTACTTTGCCCCATAATCCGATAGAACGACAATCCGGTGTAACTGAAGTGTGTCAGCGCATGAGTGATGGCTTTATATGAGTTTTGTAACCGACTTCATAGAGAGAGGAGGTTATCAATTCTAATGTTTTTTTATGCGTGTTACCAGATAAGATTTTTGTTTTTTTTTTTTTTTAACTTCACGTTATATCCCGCATATAGCAGGGTAGTCAGAGGGAACCTGAGAACCTAGTGTTAAGACACTCCGTTCTCTTACAACAATTCCGTTCCCCCTTTCCGCTGAATTGAGGCATTGCGTGCTAAGTGGCGGAACTCAACGCCGCGTTTTTAATGGGTGAAATAATTTTGATGATTGTTTTTATATATGTTAATAAGTGTTTCTTATGTGGTCTCTTCTAAGTCAATAGTTAATATTTGACAAGCAGTTTATGAGTTATTCTTAATAATTGTACTTTTTGGTGCATTTGCTTTAAAGTGCTTAAATATTCATAAAAATAATCGAAAACTTAAAAAATATATTAATTAATTACGATTTTTATACTAGATTTTACTGTGAGGTAATATAATGCAAATATTATTGTAAAATATCGAAAGGTAATAGATATATAATAACAAATAGCAAAGTATAAGTAAGGGGTGAAGTTATTATTGGCACTACTAAAATAGAATTGACAGTTAAATTATATGGAGCGTGGCTGCTTTGAATAATTTAATTGTTTCAGCACATATTCCTTTTAGTACTTTTCTAAATTCCTCTTTCTAATACAATGATTTTAAATGGAAGGAAAATAAAGATAGAAATGATTGAAAATGGTGAAAAATTATAATTTTATATTATAATTTAAATTATTTTCAAATAATATTCACATATATATTTTTGGTTAGGTTAGAGAGGAGTGCGGAAAGTGGAGGTGAACGTTAATACGCATTTTATAAGGGGGGGCCCCCTAAACTTAAACCTACACTTGGGTCGTAAGTAACAGGCAATCTCCAAGCTCCTCTCTCTGCAACGCGATGGGCCCGGCACTCGCAGGGTGAATCCATGGATTGCTAAGGAGTTTCTTCTTTTAAAATAATATAGTTATTTATGTAAAAAAATATTTTTCTTTTGCTTTTTCCCGAATGTCATATCTCATATCTACAAATTACAGCTCTTATTGGCACACAAATTGTTTGTATTGCTACTTATATGTATTACTTCTATGTACACAAGACAGTCAACTAAAATCAAAATTTATAAACTTTTCCTTTATATAATCCATTTTGAAAATGAGAATTAGGTTCAAAATTCAGTCTTTTTTTAAATCAATATAGTGTCAAGATACTCTGTTCTCTGACACTCGAGACGATGGACGTGTTTGTAAGATTTGTGAGCAAATGCTACAATGACATTTATAAGTGTTTATATACTCCGTTTCCAAGTTCCACCCATTGACATATATTGAGTTTTGTATAACCGTATTGGTAAAATCAATCTATATATTAGTACGTGAAGCAAAAACTTTGGATCCCTTTTTACGAAAATTCCGCGGAGGAGCATGAAACTTGGCACACTTATAGTTCATATAGCGAAGGAGTGCAGAATGATAATATATTTTTAAATAATACATAAAAAATATATAAAATTAATAAAATAAATGTTACACACACTACCATGGTTTGACATCCATGTTTATATAAAGTGACACATACATACGTTGCTAGAATGCTACGATTGACATTAGTATCAACAATTACTCAATCTTTCCCCAAATTGGAAACGAATCTATTATCATTTCTATAGTCACTCACTATTGCGCCATGATGGCGTCCATATATGTGAATATAAAAAAAAGCATTAGATACCCATCAGGTTTTTGAATGTGATTTGAGACACGGAACACTATGTAACGAAAGAGCGACACTAAAAAGAGACAACAGTAAAGAGTGAGACAGTATAACATCATGTAGCATTTTCTATTACAAGTAACAAAAAAATAAATATAAACAAAATAGGACAAAACATTAAACAAATAGATAATCACAATAAACTATGATATAGAAAATTATTTCTAAATTTTAATATTTTCAACTGTTACATGTGTGAATTGACTCCACATACATTTTTTTATATAACTTCACGCTGTATCCCGCATAAAGCGGGGTAGGCAGAGGGAACCAGAGAACCTAGTGTTAAGATACTCCATTCTCTTTCAACAATTCCGTTCCCCACTTTCCGCCGAATTGAGGAATTGCGTGTTGAGTGGCGGAACCCGACGCCGCGCTTTGCCTTATTACCAAACCCAAGAAATGAATAGAAAATTTTAATATAATAATTATATTTTTTCTTTCCATAACCATATATTACTTACAAACAGTCACTAACTGCTTGTCAAACTTTCCATCACAACATAACCACTTGGCACACAAGCATTAGTCCGAATACTTATTCATTTATATAAGACGGCTAAATTACACATGCAACGCGCATTATGTAGGTAATAGGCGATTCAAAGACCACTTATAAAGCCGGTTATTCATAAATGACACCTAACAGTGTGTCGTGACTGGCTGTTTCAAGGGTGAATATTTTGTTTTTTTATATACTAGTTGTCACCCGCGGCTTCGCTCGCGTGGTCAATGGTATAGGGGGTATATGCGTTGATTTGAAGGCTTCAGAAGTAGTAGTAGTGGAAGTAGCCAGATTATCATTTTTTTTAGATTTTCAAACAATGACGAGTCGTCCATACAACTTGATTCCCACCGGCTTGACTAACTTTTCAAAATGCTAGTATGAGACCTAAAGAAAATCTTATAGACCTAAAAAAAGGTCATCGCCAAAATTCAATAGTGAAATTACTAAAT
>JAKGSA010000003.1:1220303-1258798 GCA_033558755.1 Philaethria dido
TGAAAATACTAAACTTTTACATTTCCTGGAGTGAGAATCGAACCCACAACCTATCGCGTTTACAGTCGCACGCTTGTACCTCTGCGCCACGACAGACGTTAGATTAAATAAATACAAACATATTTATTCTTTTTAAAAAGAGGCTTTAAAAACATATAATTCAAAGAAAAAATAACAATACAACCACCTTGAACCAGTTCTAACTAGAAAGTTAGCACTATTTGTCGACTTATCACATTAAAATTTCATTAATCTTTGTAGGCGTGGCAAATGAAATGCTCACCGTCCATCTGTGAACTACGAGCCATACTATTAATCAAATTGAATTTCTTATGCGGTAATGACCAATATAATAGGTCTTTATGTCCACTGAATAAATATATTTTTGTGTATTTTTTTTTTAACTTCACGCTGTATCCCGCATATAGCAGGGTATACAGAGGGAACCTGAGAACCTAGTGTTAAGACACTCCGTTCCCCACTTTCCGCCGAATTGTGTACTTTTAAAAATATATATATATTTATTTTTAGATGTTTGCATAAAAAAAATAATAGGCTTCACAGTTTTTCGCATATAGCAGCGTAAGAAGAACCTAGTGTCAAGATACTCCGACTTCCACTTTCCACCCGAATTTGACACCACACGTTGAATGGCGGAACTCAACACCGCATTATCACCGCAAATTTTAACATAAATGTATAAAAAATCGCATGCAAAAAAACATAATTGTTTAAGCGATCTAAGGTTTCTTTTTGCAGAGTCGAATACTGGAAGACGCATCGTTGATGTGCAACTCGTGGTCACCGAGACACAATGTAAGTTGTATGCATGAATAACCTAAACAAGTAGATATTTGAAGAACGTATATTTTCGTAGATATTTGGTTAGCCTTGCGAATATAGCTCGCGTATCTTTGGCCAAAGATAATTTTATACTTATATAGTTATAATTTTGTTATAAATAATATTTGTAAGCAACGCGATTTATTTGTTCATTTAATTTATTTAGGTACAGTGCATGATTTGGTAAGAACTTAGTGATATTGGCTATTTTATTTTAAAAATTAGTTAGAATAGAGCTTTATTACCTACCTTCAAAGTTATGAAAAAGTAAATTTAGGAAATATAAAAAAATCATTTGAAAAAAAAAAGGTTTGTATTCAAAATTTTCAGTAATTTTAGTCTATATTACGTTAGAATTTCAGGCATTGTAATGCTTGCGCAGTACTGGAGCAGAATATCTAGCCAATAAGCCAGTACTAACTTTGAAAAGTTACAGAGTGGGATAACTAACTTCTCGCTTATTATATAACTTTTAACTGTTCAAACAAAGTAATGAAATGATTTCGTTCACTAAATATACAGCAGGATATTTAGAGTAGGTCTAAAATATAAGTAAATTTAACATACAAAAACTGTTATGGGGGTTATATCAAATTTTTAAAGAGGATCACAATAATTTCAATGAAGCCGAACGATATTTTATGGTGTAATCGGTTATAACATTTGTTTGACATCCTAAAGTATAATTTAAACGAGTTTTAGTAGAAGTATATATAAAAAAAATCATCCTTTATCCCGCACGTCACTCCTCCTCTCGGTGTTTTCCTCCCGAATTTAGGGTATTGCCTGTCAAGTGGAGGAACTCAGCGCCGCGCTTCGTCTAAACAGAACGAGGAAACAAAATAACTTAAAATTTCATCATTACCCAAAGTGGAAATCGTATCCAGAACTAGGCATATTTGTTAATATTTACTATAATACTGTTATAAAAGTTAATAATACTGTTGTAAGACATTGTTCCACTGCGCTACTGCGCCAGCAAAAGTCATTTTTCTTATACAGTGAAATTAATTACGATTTTTTGTTCCATATCAATTAAAAATAAATAAATTAATTAATTATTAATTAAACTTAAAATGCTATAAATAGTACAAATAATCATAAATTCACAACTGCCCTTCTTAATATGACGTTTAAAACATATAATATATGAAATTCAGTGACCCAGATACACTAATAAAAAGTAAAAGCAACTACATGCTTTATCCCGCAAAACAGGGTACTCGAAGAATTAAAATTCGGCCTGAATTTAAAACATTATGTGTTAAATGGCGGAACTGAACGCCGCTCTTTGTCTTTTATTAGCAGAAAATTGAAAATAATAAAAATAAAAAGAATCAGCTCCACGGTATATCCTGCATAGCAGGATAGTACATACATACATACATACATAGATAACTTCATGCTGTATCTCGCATATAGCAGGGTAGGCAGAGGGAACCTACTGTTAAGACACTCCGTTCCCCACTTTCCGCCGAATTGAGGCATTGCGTGCTGAGTGGCGGAACTCAACGTCGTGTTTTTGCCTTTTTACCAAACCCAGGAAATGAAAAAATCCATTTCATAGATGCAGGATATGCAGGGTAGTCATAGAGAATCTAGTGTCGCGACACTCCATTCGCCTCTTTCCGTTCGAATTCAAAATACTATGTGTCAAGTAGCGGTACTCAACGCCACATTTCGTCTTACCAGAACAAATAACCGAAGTAATTTGAAAACAATAGAAATATAATAATTTCCCCTCGTGGAAATCGAACCCACAACAGTCGTTTACATTCATAAGCTCACAACACCATGATGGTCTCTACACGAACGATACGAAGCTACGAAAAGGTTATCATCGTTTTTCTATCGAAAAGAGTCCGAACTGACATTTAAGTAAAAAAACAATAATTAATACCCGACTCGCCAATATCGTGATATGTCAGTACGGTTTGTTTGGTAACTTGCTCGAACATCAAAATCAATGGAAATATAATTGTATTAAGTCCGTTAATATGATTGAATAATTGACAAGCGTACCAATCTTTTATATTGTTTTTTGTTCGTAGTAAATGATGTTTTTATGTGATTTGGTGTGCGTCTTTGTGATTTAAATGTGTACTGGTTGGTAGTGGGATGACGCGTATAATATGTGTTACCTAGCAACGTTTGTTTTGCTAATATTTAGGTATTTCTTTAACTTTTCATTCTTCACCTGATTCATGTGGTCCAAATTTTTTGACACTGTTCGCATTATAAAACGTGTTCCTATGAAAGTAGGTGTACCATAACATATATTCGATATAGGGATCTTAATATATTTCTAATGTTATTATGAAAAATATTGATTTTCTGCACTTTTTTTCCATAGTCCTTCGTCGTAACATTTTTGTAAAAAGTCATCAAATTATTTTCGATTGCTCATTAATATATACTTAATTGACCTTAATTTTTTGTACCTAATTATAATATCGTCACGAATTTCGTTGAATTTACTATATAGAGAGGATTTTGGATATAAAAGGAATGTATATTGTACCAGACATGAATAGATTTATAATTCAGTTTACATATAAACAATTTAAACAAATACATAAGACATTTGGATTTCTTTATTTATAAGGAATAAGTAAACAATAATATGAAAACCTATATTATATACTTTCCGCCCGCGGCTTCGCCCGCGTGAAATTCGGTTATATCGGGCGATATGATAAGGAGTATCCTATAGTCTTTCCCAAAGTCTAGACTATTTGTCAAAATTGGTTAAGTGGTTTATGTGGTAAAGTTGTAAACAGTTAAACAATCTTACATGATTTTATGTTTGACAATAAAGAACTTCCATTCAAAATTTCATCCCCTATTTCAACCCCCTCTATCGTTTTTTTCGCGATAAAAAGTATCCTATATCCTTTCCCAAGTTTAGTTCTATTTTCATACGGAATTTCATCAAAATCAGTTCAGTGGTTTAGGCGTGAAAGCGTAACAGACAGACAGACAGACAGACACACAGACAGACAGAGTTACTTTCGCATTTATAATATTAGTAAGGATTAATTTTGGCCAATTCTGAAAAGCAGGAAATTTGAATATACCACCTTATTCACGCATATAAAATCACCACAACCAAAATAACCACCAACTGAAAACAACTCAAGACACAAAACACCAATGCATTAAATAATTAAATATTTTAATTCAATTAGCAATAACACGCAAACTAATACCGAATCTGCTTATCCATACTATAACTAATCGCAAAAGCGGCCCCTTACTGACACTTGATACTTACATTACGCTCAGTACCAAGGGATGAAGATGTCGCTGTTAAATCCGAAATGAGAACGTTGATGAGCAATAATTGTAATGGATTACCAGTATTTCAGTGCTTTAGAGATTGGGGTGTATCTTTGTATGGCGTGGTGTGTGCCTCATACTCTTGTATGCTGTGTACTAAATTCTGCAGTCACTTTGTGTACCGTGTAATAGCCTGCAATTACTTAGTTATAATATTCCTGCTTTACATAGTGTCAGTTGTACGTTGCATGAATGTTATTACACACTTGCTGGACTTTAGTGGAGTGTTGCGTAGATTATGTAACATACCTATGTTTGTATGTTTGTAATAAGGAATGTGGTTGATTTTTACATGTTTTGTATGAAATTATTTTTTATTTAACCTGTCTTCAAGACGGTGTTGAGTTCCGCCACTCAATACGCTCGAAATTCAGGAGAACAGAGGGTTTTTATAGTAGGTTCTCTCTGCCTACCCTGTTATGAGGGAAAAGAGTGAACCTGAAAGATCTACTATTGGCTACACTTATCTATCTCTGGTAGAGATTTTCTATTGCGTTTTCGAAATATATCGGATTTTCGAAAATGTGTTTCCGAATATCAAAATATCCGCAATTAATTGCGGATATTTTGATTTACGGTTAAAAAAGTTTATTTTAAAATATTTGTACGTGTTAGTGGATAAGTTATATGATACCATAGTAAAACTTTGATGATTTTTCAATCAAACACCTTCACTAACGATAACTTTCTAGAAGGCCAAATGATAAATACTATTTAATTACTTAGTAAACATGATTGTGTCTTTGATATGAGTTTATCATATAGTTTTAAAAGACTTTTCTTGATTAATAAATGGACGATCTAAGATTTTGAAAAATCAAGACTAATTCGAGTCCAAAAATATATATATATATTCATAAAAACTACGAATAAAATAAATTTCATCAAAATTAGATTAGTAAAATTAATTGACTGGATTCTGACTGTATAATTTTTTTAACTATCTTTTGTATGACAAAATCTGGATGTACATTCGTAGATTGCCGGTTTGATCTTCAGTCGAAAAAAAAAACATAAATTGGACAAAAAAAGGAAAAGTTATGAGGCGAAGCGTTGATATCTGTCACTCAACACGCAACGTCCTAGGTCATTTCTGCCTACTTTGCTATGACAAATAAAGCGTAAAGATAAAAAAGTTATATTAAATAATACAATGAATATCGTTAGGCAACTCATACACATAGAAACTCTAGTCTTAGATAAAATACAGACGACTGTAGTGATCCAATAAACTATTATATTTAAATATGTGTTTGTTCTTTTATCGCAACGCATTTTCATTACATTGTGCTTCAAAATTAAAACGACGAAGTAATTAAGGTTTTAACATAAAAAGAAAACTGATTTCAAATAATTTTATATAAAAAGCAATATAAAGCAAAGCTCGAAAAGTACTTATCAGATCTTAACTAAATTTAAATGGGACCAAATTACAAGCTTTAGTTATCATATATAAAAAGAATCTAGAACCAATTTTGATAAATTGGTTCACCCATACACATACAACCCATAAACACATACCCACCCATAGTCGAATTGTTGTCAATCGTCGAATGTGTTTTTATATCTATCGTTACGCAATTTCGTTACATTTCAATTGAAAAAAGAAAAGAAAATTTACTTTTAATAGATGAAATCGGATTAATCACATTTATAGACTCATCCCTAAGCACAAAGCTACATAGATAACAAATTATTACATATTTCACATTGAAGCAGGGTCAATTTGCTTACCAATTATAATTATACTATAGACGGGGGGATGTGGAATCACTTCTGTAACTCGATGCTAATGATTCGTACTCGAGAAGGGCGAAGGGACAAACTTTTATTCCCACGCTCGATTGTTTCGTTTTTTATTACGTTTTAAAATGAATGAATTTCAAGTGTCTTCGTAAATGGTGATAATCATTTAAATAGAAAAAGTTTGTATGTTGCTATTGGATCTTTATGGGTGGTTTTGGGTTCGAATTTAATGATAGATGATTGTTTGTTATTCTTTCCCGTGAAAACTATTGAACATATACATGAAATTTTACTTCATAATAATACAGCCTTCAATTTATAATGATTTTGAGTAATTTAGTCTAGTTTTTTCACCTTTTACGTTATTTGCCCGTATGATAAAGTATTCAGTGAGAACCTAACCGCCTCCTCCGCCTCTCCACTTTTTACTCGAAAACTCGACTTTTTTATTTCGTTATTTAAATTTCAATCAAAAAATTAAAGATTAAATTTTAATGGCGGAACCTAACACGTGACTGATAGATTTATCTTACTAAGATGAGCAAGTATTTAAGTATAAAAGCCTCGAATGAGAATCGAACCTACAATTATCGCAAGTTATATTATGTAAAATACATCTATTTTTTTATTTATTTTTATTTATGTACCCTGCACCACCATGCCATCTACTTACGTATAACCATATACGAACTAGAGACTCATATTAAAGCAAGTACAAATTGAAACTAAAATTCTATCTATAATTTTGATTAGATTTATAATGCAAATTTAATGTAACATCCTTTTCCGTTTGTGATTTATCTATATAGAAGACAAGTTTATGAAATGCCTAAGAATATCGTGAGATAAACTAGTTTTACTGTCCAAAGCATTTTTTAGAGGCAAGTGTATGTAGATATATTGTAGTTTTTGAGTTATTCGTAATAATTTAACTGTCTCCTGCATTTTATATGAAGTCAGTTTTTTTTTTTAACAATTTTAATTATATTTAGAGGAGTAGCCTTATTGATGAGTAAAATAGATTTAACCTTAGTAACGTATATGTTTATTTTTATACAAACGTATGGTAATATGATATTCATTTCATATACTTAATATATATCTGATATTACTATAATATATAATTATTAATATATATATAAAATATTGGATTTTTTTCTCTTCCTTTCGCATAGTTTTCTTAAAAATGGTTCCAAAGTTTATATTATAAAAAATCACTCGTCACATAGCTTAAGCCGAGCTAAACAAAAAAGACATATCCAATTTCAAACATAATATTCATAATTAATATTTTATATTTTTTTTAACTTCACGCTATATCCCGCATATAGCAGGGTAGGCAGAGGAAACCCGAGAACCTAGTGTTAAGACACTCCGTTCTCTTACAACAATTCCGTACCCCACTTACCGCCGAATTGAGGCATTGCGTGATGAGTGGCGGAACTCAACGCCGCGCTTTGCTTTGTTACCAAACCCAAAAATGACAATATTAACATTTCCTGGAGTAGAATCGAACCCACAATCTGTCGCGTTTACAGTTGCACGCTTATGCCTCTGCGCCACGATAGGCAGTTAGAGAGAACCTAGGTTCTCTAACACTAGTGTTAAAACACTCCGTTCACCGCTTACTGAAATCAAGACTTTGGCGTATTTCTAGGTAAATAATAAATAAAAAAAGATAAAAACTCAACTACTACTCGCTTTACGCCGCCATTTCGTATGCTAGTCCCACCTCAAAACAGTACATATATAAAACCGACAAACACTTGCCTCTAGGAAATCGAAAATACGGTCCATCAGTTTAAAACTTGCCATAAACTGTCTATTTGAAAGTCAATACGCGTGCAGCATCTGGTAGTATGTAACATAGGGTATGGTAAGGCGTACAGTTAGGTCAGAATCACTCATAAATTATTTAAAGTAATCCGGGAAAAACGCTGTCCGCGACCCGTTGGTTGGAACATGACTATTTTATGTGACCACTGTATTACGTTCGCGAATTAGTTGCCCTTTTGAACTTCAAGGCTTTTTTTTGAATGTATGTGTATTTTAAAACGGATTTTTTTTTTTTTTGAGATGTTAGTATTATTGGCATGGTAGTTAGAGATTTTTGTTTTAAAGTTAATACGGTAAGTCAAATGAAATAATAAATATTGATATACCTAATATTTAATTATATTTTAGTAATTATTAAAATAATATATTAATTTGAGATAGATTTAAAAAAGAATTTGCTAAGTTATAATTCAAGGGGGGAATCCTCTTAAGAACTTATTAGTCTTCATCTTCACACAAGGTTAAGTTAGAATTAAGTAAAGATATAAAAAATCATAAAGTTTTATAAAAAAAAAAAAATTATTACAATGTAATAAAATAAGCAAAAACAAAAAAAATACAAAAACTACAGTAATTATAATCATTTACAAATATTTCCTATCACCAGGGCGATCTCTTCAGCGGGTTAAACGACGGCTTGCTAAGCAGGGCGGAGGCGTTAGCGGCCGTGGACATCGGGAAGCATCAGTCGGGACCGCAACCTGGACCTCCGTTACCACAGCTCAAGCATGACATGGTATACCACCACGGTGTCGGTGGCCCTCCCCCACACAATGCTAGGCCGCATCAGGTACAATCGTTATCTTCTCGATAGATTTGGTTATTTTGTCTTTCCTAATGTTTAATAGTAGCAAAGAAATATTAAAGCTTAAAAAATATATATATTTTATATATTATTTTCAAGTATTGTTTTGTGTCGGGAAATAGCACATACGTACATACATAGGTTCACGCTGTATCCCGCATATATCAGGGTAGGCAGAGAGAACCTAGTGTTAAGACACTCCGTTCCCCACTTTCCGCCGAATTGAGGCATTGCGTGCTGAGTGGCTGAACGCAACGCCGCGCCTTGCATTGTAATATAAATATTAAATACTAAAAAATATTGTAATGTCTCACTCTTTGCTAGTAACGTATGTTTGTCTCTCTTTAGTGTCGCTTTTTAGCTACATTATCTGTTTAAAATCACAATTATTCAAAAAAAAACATTTAAAAAAGTAATAAATATTACATTTATTAAAACAAAAGCAAATTCATGTTTTTTTCCACATAGTAGGGTAGCCTGTGGGCTTCAGATCTCCAGTTGCCACCTGATTTTTTTATTTCATTATATCGTTTGCAAAATATAGGACTACAAATAAATAAAATATAACTCATATTCAGAAAGGTTTAGAATAATACAAGCGTTGACACAGAAATATATGATAAACTATTTTATTTTTTTTACTAAACCTTAGTTATATAACATTTTAAAAAATCTTTAAGTTTTTAATAAAATGTGTTATTACACATTTCTCACAATTATCTTACAAAAGCAAATCAAACAAGAAAAAGCAAAATTACTATCAAACATCCAGTATCTATACCAATCATTCAAATCGAATTCAAAAACGATAAACTAAAGCGCTCTCATAAAATTCTTCTCAAATTGGTACATTCCGCGCCTACATTTTGACATAAATAATAATAATAAAAGTAAATGCATTTCTCTATGCCGGTGTACCTTCGGAAATCTTTTAGTCTCTCATGTCAGTGAGGAACCCTCCTCCCTGTGTCCTATGGGAAAAGATCTGCGTAGGGTACGCAAAGGGCTGTAATGTGTAAGAAATATACTCGTTCCGCTATAAAAATGAGGTAATTTTATGCACTGTTCGATTGTGTTTCTACCCTTATGTCTATATATGATGGGGTCATAACAATATTGATGTTTTTCTATGTAATCATTAATCTATAGGTACATATGTATAAGTATTTGGAATTAATTATTAAATTATTTTTTCAATACCAATATCGATGTTTAGTCGATTTATAAATAATTAAAAATGATTGAATTGATATTGATTGAACTTTTATAGGTAATTCTTATACAGATTTCAATATAAAAAAATTACAAAGTTATCAAATAGGACATATTTATTTGAACGATCGTATTGATTCTAAATTTATTTCTACAAATAGGTAATATGAATAGTTAATGTCACTTTTATTCTAAAAGTAAATATTTAAATTTCTTAGTCCTTTTTATAATATATTACAAAAAATTAAGAACAGTATATATGTATATTATAATGAAAAATTATATTTTTCTATATTTGATTATGCCAAGAAGTGTCTAATAAAAAATCCACTTACTAACATGGCTTTAGTTGTTTCTAAAAATACAAGCAAAAAAAGGGCGTCGCAAACAATGAAGGGATGGCTTACACAATTTTCCCCTTGAACTATTCCTTAGACCGCGTAAGTCGTGCTTTATGGCCTACGGAACCCAAAGTTACTAGTTTGGGGTATCTTATATGGCCGTAATCAGTGATAACATTTGTAAGGTGGGATTGAGATACAAATTGTATGTTGTTTTTATTTAATCAACAAAAGTAATTGTGGCGCAATGGTTTATGAGTATAGGTACATGTGATGATTGCCAGTTCAAATTCTGATTTGAAAGAATTATTATCAATGTATGCAAAAAAGCTAGGAACGCTTTTTTGACCCACTTCTTAACGATTGGCTTAAAAATTTGCCCATGTGTGCAACTTTGACGGGAATTGAACAAAATTTGTCACCATAAATTACATATTTTGGGCAAATATAAAATATTAACATGTCACTCTCCTCAAATCTGCAAAGCATCCCATAGAATATATACCCGAGAAAATCGGAGCCAAGTTCAATGTTAAGTAGTAATTTGCGTTAACCATTGATTTAACCAACAAATGGAATGAGAAATAAATAAGTGCGAATTTCTAAAGATATTCCTGAAAATTATTTACAAATATTTTTTTTATTTAAATTTAATAATAATCTTGGCTAATTTTTGCTATCATTTTATTTGTTTTATTTTTTTTTTCTTTTTATTTTTTTTAACTTCTCGCTGTATCCCGCGGTAGGCAGAGGGAACCGAGAACCTAGTGTTAAGACATTCCGTTCTCTTACAACAATTCTGTTCCCCACTTTCCGACTTTCTCACTTAATAAATAGATATATATATAAACTTTTTGCGCTACTTACTGAATCACTGACAGAGAAAGCTCAATCGAAAAAAGTGGGCGTAATGATCTGAAATTTGTCATGTGCGTTAAAGAATATAGGAGAAAATTTCCTGAAACTATTAAGACAATATTTAGGTCATACGCTCTTGCACTACGCCACTCCGGTCTTGCTTTTTATATTGTAAGGTGGTATTCAATCTATGTTCCAAAAATCGATATACCTACATCATAATTAAGATACTAATAACAAAAAAAAAATATTTCAAACAAAATTGACTACAAAGTACAATTATTACGAATAACTCAAAAACAGCTTGTCAGATCTTAATTAAATATAAATGAGACCACATCAGACGCACTATTGATCATATAAAAAGAGAATCTTCAAAATTGGTACATGGTAAATTTAGTATTTTCATTTCTTGGGTTTGGTAACAAGGCATTGAGTTCTGCCACTCAACACGCAATGCCTGAATTTGGCGGAAAGTGGAGAACTGAAATGTTGGAATGTCTGAAATGAATGAAAACTGAAATGAACGATGTCTTAACACTAGGTTCTCTGATTCCCTCTGCCTACCCCGCTATATGCGGGATACAGTGTGAGTTAAAAAAAAAAAAGAAAAATTGGTACATTCAATAAAAACAAATGATAATCTACAACAAACATACAAACTGTCTTACAATTTTTTATACCATACATAAAGTTGATCTAAATACTAAAAAAATGATAGGTAAAATTTAAACACATGCCATAAAGTGGAAGGGGAAAACATGTTCACTCAAGGGAAAACAGGACATATGAGCTTTTTTACTGTTACCAATTGTCACTGCGGCCGCTGGGGACGAGACCCCGTAACTGAGGCATGGAGCTGTTTAAAACTCACGAAAACGTATATTTAATGTCACATTTAGTTTTTTTTTGTTTTTTTTTAACAATTGATATAATTTTGATGGCATTTGTATGAAAATATAGTTTTTTTATGCACTACAGTTCCCGTTGACGCGTTAACAACGCGTTGTCTATCAATGTATATGTCACTTTATATAAAAATGCATGTCAAACTATGGTAGTTTTTGTTAATTTATTATATTTTTAATGCATTATTTTAAAAACATATTATCATTGTGCACTCCTTCTCTATATAAACTATAAGTGTGCCAAATTTCATGCTCCTCCGCCCGAGTAATTTTCGTAAAAAGGGATCCAAAGTTTTTGCTTCACGTAATTATAAATAGATATTAAAATAAACAAAACATGTCATAAAAAGAGGCCATATAAAGGCATTCCTATAAAACTATAAGTTAAACAGATAAAGGACATTTAAAGTTTTGTTGCTTATCTAACACGCGATGGTTGTGGGCTTAAGACTCCCCGGTGGTGTAAGCTTAAGCTTTTTAACCAACTTAACAAAGAGGTGGTTCCCGATTCGATTATGTTTTTTATGTGGGCTATTGCTTCTCTTGTGGTCTCATTTAAATTTAGTTTAGATCTTACGAGGAGTTTTCGAGTTATTCGTAATTATTATTTAATTTTTGTGCATCTTATTTTAAGTCTACTTTTTTTTTGTAAAAATCTTTATCATTTAAAAAAAATATATTATTTAATTATTTGTATTAAATCACGCTTTATGCAGTCAAGGAGAACCTGAAGTGTTAAGGCACTTCGTTTGCATTTCCGTCCAAATTCGAGACATTGCATGGCGGGCTTCAACGCCGCGCTTCGTCTACCAGAGCGGAGAAATGAAAATATATGAAATATTAATTATTGTTATTATCTATATATACAAATACGTGAAAGAAAAACTTTGGATCCCTTTTACGAAAATTACGTGGACGGAGGAGCATAAAACTCGGCACACTTATAGTTTATGTAGCGAAGGAGTGCACAACGATTATATTTTCTAAAAATAATGCATAAAATACTTTAAAATAATAAAATAAATATTACACATGATTTGACATCCATGTTTATATATAGTGACATATACGTCACTACGCAATGCGTTATTAACGCGTTTACGGGGACGCTTAATGTTATCCATAGAGTGGTACTTGAACCCACAACCAACAGCATTTACAGCAGCTGTTTCACTGCGCCACGATGACCTTATACCTATAAGTATATAATATATTCCTTTATTTATAATATATTCAATTATACCGTATAAAGTCTTTTGTATCGATTGCGTCTATTTTTTATGCATATTTTCACCAATAAAGAGAAAAGATAACATCGCCTTTAGATATCTTTAAGTGAATGAAAAGCGGGGAACAGAGTGTCATGTCACTACACTCTCTGCTATATAAAATGAAGAATTAATAAAAATAAAAATAAAATTAATTATTTTATTCCAACAAATAATATATTTGTAAACGCAATGCTTAAATTTCTATTTAGTATGACCATCTCGACCCCACATGTTTCACACCCCATGTAAATTCGACCACTTGTTCAAATCATAACCATGCGATATAAATCACTATTAACAGAGTGTAATTTATTTAATATCTACTTACAATCGTATAGTGGATGATATTAGCGAAGGGTTAGAAGTTTTAAAAATCAATACAAACTAGTAATTATTCAATAATTATAGTTTTGTTTAACATATGGCTATTCTCGCGCGGGTGGGTAGTCAAAGAAAAATTAGTGACCAGACACTTCGTAGTGGCGTAACTCAACGCCGTTCTAAATCTTAGATGTAATCATTCTTAGTGACGTACAAGTCACATCTAATCATGTTTTGAGTCAGAAAATATTCGATTGCTCCACAACCAACCAACCACCTTATTATCTTATTTTACATACATACATTCATAGCATCACGCTGTATCTCGCATATAGCAGGGTAGGCAGAGGAAAAACCTAGTGTTAGGACACTCCGTTCCCCACTTTCCCCCGAATTGAGGCATTGCGTGCTGACTGGCGGAACTCAACGCCGCGCTTCGCCTTGTTACCAAACCCAGGAAAATGAAAATTCCATATCCTGAAGTGGGAATCACATTCTGTCGCGTTTACAGTCGCACGCTTGTGCCTCTGCGCGACGACAGGCGTTATCTTATTTTAAATTTTTTTTTTTAGTGAAAACTCACTTGTTTCGCATCATGGACATATTTAGACTCTCCGTTCTCCACTTTCCGCCCAATTTAGCCGAAATCCATCGCTTTGTATTACCAAATCACATAAATGAAAGTAATTTAAGTATAAACATTGAATATTCATACATAACTGTTGTATGGGTGAAGCAATTTTGATGATTATAAAAAAATATTTTATAATTATATATGTGTGTATGTATTATATGTATGATATGATTATTTATTTATATTATATTTATATTATATAGACATATATATCATTTTAAATTTGCTTTTAGGCACCTATATATTTATTTCCTATATAAAGAAGGTTGGTTGGTAGAATGCTAATTAGCGATAAGCCCGCCTTTTGTGTACTTTTATTTTAATTGTGTGCAATAAAGAATTTGTAAATATAAATAAATAAATAAGAACTGACGAGTAGTTTTTGAGTTTTCCGTAATAGTTGTACTTTTTAGTGTTTGAAGTCGTTTCACTTTTTTTATTAAAATTTTAATTATTTATTGACATGAAAAAAAAGGGTTTATCTTTTTCTTTTTTTTTTAACTTCACGCTGTATCCCGCATATAGCAGGGTAGGCAGAGGGAATCTGAGAACCTAGTGTTAAGACACTCCGTTCTCTTTCAACAAATTCGTTCCCCACTTTCCGCTAGATTGAGGCATTGCGTGCTGAGGGGCGCAACTCAACACCGCGCTTTGCCTTGTTACCAAGCCCAGGAAATGAAAAATTCCATTTCCTGGAGTGGGAATCGAACACACAACCTATCGCGCTTACAGTCGCACGCTTGTGCCTCTGCGCCACGACAGGCGTTTATCTTTCTTCAGCTATTCCAGTTATTATTGTTCAATTGAACTTAAACGCAATCTAGACCCAATTTATCTAACCTATTATATAAATAAGTAAATTTTACATTCAACCAAGCCTCAATTTCCTTCAATATTAAATCAATACTATTTATCATGTGTACTATTGTACCGACAAATCATCATTACATCAATTTACTGGACAATTTGCAATCTTAACTAACTTAGGACTAAGAACTGAATGTCAACGAAGGAATTATGTAAATTGTAACCCTTACGTGCGCATGTGATGACATTTACAATCGTTTTTTCATTATTAAAACGTAATTATTTTTATGATCGCTATGATTTCCGTTTCCGTTGAATATGGTATAAAGGTTATTAAGTAGGTAGAGGCATGTCATGGCGTAGAAGCGCAAGCGTGTAACTGTAGGCGCGACAGGTTGTGGCTTCAATTCCCACTACAGATTTTTTTTTTTAACTTCACGCTGCATCCCGCACATAGCAGGATAGGCAGAGGGAACCTGAGAACCTAGTGTTAAGACACTCTGTTCTCTTACAACAATTCCGTTCCCCATTTAAATGTAGTATTTTCATTTTCTGAGTCTGGCAAAGCGCGGCGTTGAGTTCCGCCACACAGCACACAATGCCTCAATCCGGCGAAAAGTGGGGAACGGAAATGAAAAAATGAAAATATTAATTAGTATTTTCATATCCTCGCTCTGTTAACAAGGCAAAGCGCGGCGTTCAGTTCTGCCACTCAGCACGCAATGCCTCAATTCGGCGGCAAGTGGGGAAGGGTAATGTTAAAAAAAAGAGAACGGAGTGTCTTAACACCAGGTTCTCTGGTTCCCTCTGTCTACCCTGCTATGTGAGGGATACAGCGTGAAGCTATAAAAAAAGTAGGTTACTAAGGTTATTTTTGTTGTTCGGTATTAAAACAAAGTTGTGCCGTGCCTGATAACAGCTCAGTGCATATTTCATAGACACGTGCATGCTAGTATATGTGCTGCTTCGTGTCTTGTTAATTATAATTGAGAATTCGATATCCAAGACTATTTTTTTTATCGATTTTCTTAATGTTATAAATATGAAATATGATTTGTATAAACTTATTATTTATTATTTTATTTATTTTATTTAATACTTTATTACACCAACAAAAATATAAATACACAATGAAATTAAACAAAGACAAGAAGAGAAAACAGTTTAGTGTAAAGGCGGCCTTATCACCACAGGTGATCTCTTCCAGGCAACCCCACTAAAAGTTAGAACACAATACAAAAAGATATGGGTTGGTGTACAAATGTGGTGTAAACTTAGTAATCATTACTTCCATTTTTTAGTAATAGACTTCAAAATAGCTTAAGAGATTTTCGATTCGATTATATTTTTAATTTTTTATGTGCATAACTTTTTACTAGATGAAACAGTTTTGATGATCCTTATTTTATTTCATAGCTAGTGTTTCTGTTCTGACAAGTAGTTTTTGAGCTATTCGTAATAAAGTCATTCTTTAGTGCATTTAATTTGAGATTTTCTTTTTTTATTGAAATTTTAACCATTACTTAGTTATACCAAAAAAAATTTTGTACACCTGTCCAAATGAACTTAATTATTTTTTGCAATGGACAATAGGGGTGGGAAACCACAACAAATTGCAATTATACATTACGCTATTTCCATAATGTTTGGTTTTTATACAAAAAAAATAATAATGACAAGTGACGTCACTAATTACCTCTACCCTAATATTTTTACATGTTTAGATTTTATTATGAGAAAGAAACAGTTTGTCTTTCACGCCTTTATATTAAGATTTTAGTATTAAGCCAATTTAAAAAAATCTATGACAGTAATTTTCTTTTTTTTTCATTTATTGTTAAGACACTTCGTTTTCCATATTTAATTTTAAATTATATTTAATATAATTAAACGATTTCAAGAAAGAGGGAGGTTTTTTGATAGTTTTAAAGTGTCACTCACACACTTAGGAGACGAAAAATATTTTTTAGAAAACGTATAAAAATTTAAACGCAGCGGGAATCGAACCCGGGCCTCTTGGAAACCGTCCAAGCTCTCTGACCGCTGAACACATGGGTTAGCGGTAACCTCCTAAGACTGTATTTTTATAAGCTTTCTTCTTTTTATTAAAATCCTGATTATCAATATTAAAAGTTTAATCAAAATAACAATTTTTTACCAAAAAAACACATAGAAATAAATAAATATAGCATAGTGTACAGAAAGTTACATTACGTGCTACACGCGTGCTAGTGCCGTATAATTGTGATCTACCGGTCCCAAGGGCCGGCGTGGACCCAATGCACCTACCGCACCACCCCCGACGTTCCACGGAAATATTGTTAACGAAAGAGATACGAGCGATCTTACACTGAGATAAATTACCTTGTGAAAATACTTGCCATTTGCTTTCTATCTGTATAGATTATATTATTTGTATTTTTTTTATGTAACGAAAATGCGACACGGAAAAGAGAGATATATGTTTGTAGGAAAGAGTGAGATAGTATGAATTTTTACATATTTTTTCTTTTATTTATCATAAATTGATATGATTGACTTAATATGTTTTATTTCATACATTTTATTAGGCTATAATTATTAGGCTTATAGAAATGGCACTTACAAGTAAAGCATATCTCAATTACAGGCTAACACAAAAAGAAATTAAAAATTGTTAATCACACATGTATAATTTTTTATGATTTAATCTTCTAACAATAAAATAATCATAAACAAATATAAATCGACGAAGACGCACCGTTTGCAGCACATAGGTTCCCTAAGTTGGCGGAAAGTGTTCTCTCTTCTTATATTACGATTTATAGAAAAATATATATATTAGTTTACAATAAAATTGTACAATATTTAACTCCAACACATGTGGACTTTCAATTTTTGTCACAGTAAACATTCATTTTCGCTACAAAGCCGGTCAACAACATAAGCATATTGGTAAAACACTTACAACCAATCAACGTCACAACAGACTCACCCCCGATGAAAAAACAAGTGTTTGCACTCATAAAGAATGAGTGAAATCTGCACAAAGATCATTGTTTATGTTTCCATATCGTCCCGAGTACTGCTATTGTTGCCGGCCCCCTCCCTGTTTACAATAAAACGTCTGATTTAGCATGAATACAGAAGTTAATTCGGCGGACGATTATAAAGATCACGTCGCCCCCCGTCTATCATAATCCTCTTAATCGAAGTGAATTTGACAGTATGATAAAAACGAATTACAAAAGCCATTTTTTCCTCAGATGGGCCACCACGGCATGGAGGGGCTCGATATGCTCGACCCTCTCACGTCGTCATCGATGACCACGCTGGCGCCGATGGGAGAGGCGGCGCCTCCTCACCATCAGCTGCACGGCTACGGCGCCATGAACCACGTCATGAACCACCACCACCACGCCGGCGGGCTAGCGCACGCGCCGCCCGCGCACCTCGGACATCCCGCCGCCGCCTTACACCCCGATACAGACACCGATCCCCGCGAACTCGAGGCTTTTGCAGAACGATTTAAACAGAGAAGGATAAAACTGGGCGTCACTCAAGCGGATGTAGGCAAGGCTTTAGCGAATTTAAAACTACCGGGCGTCGGGGCTCTCTCTCAAAGTACAATATGCAGATTTGAGAGTCTGACACTGAGCCACAACAATATGATAGCTTTAAAACCTATATTACAAGCGTGGCTAGAAGAAGCGGAAGCCCAAGCGAAAAATAAAAGACGAGATCCGGACGCACCGAGTGTTTTACCAGCGGGAGAAAAGAAGAGAAAGCGGACGTCCATAGCGGCGCCGGAGAAGAGAAGTCTGGAAGCATACTTCGCCGTACAGCCTCGACCCTCCGGTGAGAAAATAGCAGCGATCGCAGAAAAGTTAGATCTAAAAAAGAACGTAGTTCGTGTATGGTTTTGTAATCAAAGACAGAAACAGAAGCGTATGAAATTTGCTGCGCAACACTGACCGGCGGGCGGCGGCGCGGCGCTGCTATACCCAGGTGCTGGGTACGGCTACTGAGCCGGCCGCGACGGCCACGGCCCCGGCTAAAACGGCCACTCCGCGACGTCGGCGCACTACCGCCAACCATGATGATTTCGTGAGCAATAATAACATCTCGTTTATAACGCATCCACAGTTTTGTATATTGTTTTCGTTTAAATCTACGCAACATATTGATATTAGTATAGATCGTCTAATATGGTCTGATTTTCATTTGGGAAACGATCAAAGTCATGTGTATATTTTTCGAGACACAGGGTATATACTTGATTATATACATATCATTAAATTAATACAAATCGCTTCGTCATACATTATTTATTAAGTTTGAACGCGCCGAGTTCAGATGTTTCGGAACATCGAGTTGTACATGAAAAAAAAAGAAAATCAGGATTTTTAAGAAAATGTGCCTTGCAAATAATCAATATTCTGTGTTTAATGTTAGTAACTTCATCGCTGTGATGCGGGTTCGAGGTGGACCTCCCACGCGAGATGGGAGTCCTGTCGAAACACCATGCATCGAAATACATATGATAAAGTATTGTAATCGTACTCTAGGCTGTTATTAGATTAGGTGAGTAGAAAAGACGATAAACGCTTTTGTAACATAAAAGAAAACTATATGATGTATTATAATTTTATTATTTATTCACTTTTGTATGACATTGGTATGTGAAACCTACTTGCTACTCCTTAATCTATACACAGTCTCCTTCTAAGATATTAATTTAATATTTTGTTATCGATTTTGTTCCTCTACTATTAATATAACTTGTACAAAGTAATTTTAAGAGGCCCTTTTATAACTAAAGTGTAGATAGTAGTTTATTCAACATTACGTTATTTATATATAAATGAAAGTACGAGAAATTTTGGTTTCATTGTACGTTTCATTTGACACGGCCCATTGAGATTTTCACAAACACGGCACAATTTAGATTAAGAAGTTATTACAGACATTTAGCCAAAATAGTCTTAAACCCTTGTAAATAAGACGCATTTCGATTTATATTTAGGCGCTAGGGAATCATAGTTACTAAATTGAATGGAATTAGTACAACACTGATATATTCTTATTTGAACGAATATTGTAAGTGGTATAACAAAGTTTTTGTGAGCATCGTTACTGAGGCCAACGTTTCATGAAACATATTGAAACACATGTAAAATATCAATTCGTTGCTTTTGTTCCGCACTGAATACCTTTGTAGTTAGCGTAGAAACGATTTTCAATATAAATGCAATGCTTAATTTTAAATGAAAACTTGCAAATTATAAATAATATTTTTAAATGAAATTTTGTAAATATAGTTCTAGTGTTAAGTGAAAGAATGTGCAATCTAGAAGTCGATAATTATAATGATATCGTAATTTGATTCATAGATTTATTGAGTTAACATGTAGTGTCGAAAGCTTTAGTCTCGCGGAATGTCTAGTCATGTAGCGTTTATTATTATGTTGTATGTATTTTTTTATAATTTTGTCAATGACTGTACCAAATAAAAATCTTTTATATTAAATAATAATATTTTAATGATTTTTGCACATAATAGTATCTAGAGGGTAATTTCTGCCTTTTATAAAAGTAAACATGCTAAGAAGAGGTTATGGTAGATTTATATTTATATGGGACCCCATTTTCGGTTGCAATAAAAGAGGACTATGAAACACACTGTATATTAACAGTTGTCATATAAATATCAGAACAATAACACATTTTCCATGATTAATGGTTCATTTTTTACGTTATTCTTTTAGGCAGTTTATTTTTTAAAGTCTAAAAAGTTTTGAGAGTTTCTCATAGAAATTTGCAAATAAATTTAGAAAACAAGGAGGTTTTAGGTGATGTATGTACACATACATTAACAGTTACAACGTGAACTCAAATTATCTCGCGTCGACATCGATATCATGGGGGCCAATAAATTAAATATATACAAGCGGTACTTCCACAAACCATACTCCTTGTTCCCTATACAAGTAGCTAATAATGAACAATTACATATTTGAAAAGAAAAAAACTAATAATTTATAAGTTTTCAGCTGAGCTTTGCTATATAGCAAACTGAATTATGTAAAATTTCATGCGTATACAATTTCTACGATAACCTGAATCTTATTCTACCAGGGCTTCTTAAACTATGGGTCGCGACCTCAAATGGGGTCGCGTATCAAAATTCTGGGGTCGAGAGATTTTAATGTCAAATATTTATATATACCATTTTGGCCAATTACCATTTTGTATGGGGTCGTCAAGAAACTCGCAATCATAAATGGGGTCGTGAATGACAAAAGTTTAAGAAGCCCTGATTTAGACGAGCAACATTGTGATTTTGATTCATAAATATACAGAGTGTTATTTTTCATTTATCAACCAATATCAATTCAAAAACAATGTCAATCTTCAATTTTTCAACGTAGAAAATATTTGTATACCATCGAAACTAAAACACTATTAGTTTTCATGTAAATCAGCGCTAAGTTTAAGTAGACGTTAGGAGATTCTCTTGCAATTTATTAATTCTTAACTACATTAATTATAATACTAAAGAACAAAATCTTACTTGGAAGACGAATAAACAATAAATAAAAATAGAAATATTAGAATAACTCTGTTGTTTTATTATATCCTTTTTTTTTGATATTTTGACACTATAAAGTGACATATATGTTGCTAAGCAACGCATATAGCAGGGTAGGCAGAGGGAACCAGAGAATCTAGTGTTAAGACACTCCATTCTCTTTCAACATTTCCGTTCCCCACTTTGTAAAAACATGATGTGTAATATTTATTTTAGTACCTTATTGGATTTATATTATTATAACAAATATTGGTTTATGCGTTCTATGTCCATATAAACTTTAATTATATCAAACTTCATACTCATCCACAATTTTTGTTTTTCCTTCATGCATTAATATATAGATATATATATATATTATATACATATATTAGGTTTTTTGTTTCTTTTTTATTTCTTCGCGTTGCATATACTAGTAGCTGCTACCTGTATGTATCATGTAATTATTCACACGAAGAACCTTACTCCTAGACTCCGTTCTCAACTTTCTACTCAATTTCAACTAACCTAATGCTCACACCTGCTTGAGTATCTTAAAATATATGTTTAATCATATTAACCTAGAGCTGCTGAGAGAAGGAGTTTAGATAATGAAGACATTCGGCTACTTTTGTAACATTCGGTATCCGGAATAGAATGCAGTATCCGGCCAAATACGGAACACAAATTGTCTGTAGCGACTTTGAAAGTTCAAAAATATATCTTGTATTTAATAAATTTAATTTTCATGCTTTATGCTCCATAGTACGATAACCAAAGAGTCAAATAACAATAAATAATAATCATACGATAGCCAAATGTCATAACACTGCATTCGCTTTCGTTCGAATTCGACACATCGCGTGTTATGTGACGGAACACAATGACTGCATCACGATTTTTATATAGTGGAGAGGAATTATAGCTCATTACATAGTTCTCCAACCGATTTTCACCATAACTCATTTTCAGAGCTTTTAAAATAATTTGTCTTGCTTTTTACATTTCAAGTAAGAAAATTAGCTTTAAAAGAAGGCAATCATCCATTACATATGCATATATTTTACCAAATTCAGTCGCCGAATATTCGTCATTTCTACCTTTACTCTTTATGCTGAATAGCTGGCTAGTCAGAAGAAGTGCCAAAACACTCCGTTCACTGCTCTTTCCGCCCAAATTCAAAACATTGCGTGTTAAGTGGCGGAACTCAACGATTATTCAGTATTCCTTGTACTTATATATATCTAACGCCTGTCGTGGCGGAGAGACACAAGCGTGCGACTGTAAACGCGACAGATTGTGGGTTCGATTCCCACTCCAGGAAATGAAATTTTTCATTTCCTGGGTTGGGTAACCAGGCGAAGCGTGGCGTTGAGTTCCGCCACTCAGCACGCAATGCCTCAATTCGGCGGAAAGTGGGGAACGGAGTGTCTTAACACTAGGTTCCCTATGTCTACCCTGCTATATGTGGGATACAGCGTGAAGCTATGTATGTATATATATCTTAAACCAATAAATTGATTACCAACTAAAGTGGCCTTTAGACTGCCCATGAATAAAACCAGTCTATTCTAAACGAAAATAAATCCATACAGCGAAAGTACCCAAAACTAAAAGTATATTGGTAAAGTTAATTGGAAACCAAACCAAAGGTTATTTTCGCTTTGTTACTTTGAATTAGATTGCCTGTTTTGTTGTTCTGTTTCACTATTATAGTTTCAATGTTATGGTTGCTTTAAATAAATGAAGGAATTTTTAACTTTTTTTTTTAATTTCAGAAAAAATGAGAAGGTTCCCAGTTCGACTATATTTGATCATATTTTTTTTATGTTATCGCATAACTTTTTACTGAGTTAATCAATTTTCATGATTCTTTTATTATTTGATAGCTAGCGCTTCTGATGTAGTCCCATTTCAATTTAGTTGAGATCTGTTGAGATGTTTTTGAGTTATTAGTAATAATTTTACTTATTTGTGTATATCTTAACTAATAAATCTTAATTATTTTTAATATAATAATATTTTAATTTATTTATAATTAAAAAAAATATTTTAGTAAGCATTTAAAAATTTGAATGGTTTATGGTTTTTTTTTTTTTTATTATTGATAACGGACGGCAAACGAGCAGAAGGACCACCTGATGGTAAGTGGTTACCTTCGCCCATAGACATCTACAACACCAGAGATGTTGTAGAAAAAAAAAAGGGAAAGGGGAAAATCTGGCTTACATGCCATCGAACCGGAACACATCATTAGATATTTGGCGGTTCGTCTTTGACATGATAGTGGTCGCGAGCCAGTCGGAGGACGAACCTCCACTCCTTCCACTAGAATTTGAACCATAAACCATATCTTTTTAAAGCCATCTAAACGTCCTAAAAGACCCTGTTTCGAGCCCTACTACGTAATTATTTTTATAAGTTTTCTAAAAAAAAATTCTTTTATAATAAACTTGTTTTTTGTAACATTTCAAAAATATTAAAAATTTAAAATAAATACAGTTGGCAGCTATCATATTGAATGTGACGATGTAATGGTACCAGGTTGAAATAACTTTACAGGGAAATAGTCATATTCACAAGCGTGCGACTGTAAACGCAGGTTGTGGGTTCGATTCCCACTCCAGGAAATGGTTTTTTTTTTCTGGGTTTGGTAACAAGGCAAAGCGCGGCATTGAGTTCCACCACTCAGCACGTAACGCCTCAATTCGACGGAAAGTGGGGAACTGAGTGTCTTAACACTAGGTTCTGTCTGCTACCCTACTATATGCGAGATACAGCGTGAAGCTATGTACGTATGTACGTAATTATTAAATAATTGACGTTGTAAATAATTGAATTTGCGTTAATATTCCGTAAAAACGTTTGGACTTTCATAATAATAATAAATATTTTCATATTCCGTTTCAATCTATAGATAATAATAAAATATTTAACAAAAAAAAGCGAAATGGAAAAGAGACCGGAGTGTCTTAACACTAGGTTCTCAGGTTTCCTCTGCCTTCTCTGCTATGTGTGGGATACAGCTTGAAGTTAAAAAAACGAATAACTCATAAACTGTTCTTATTAAATAAAACCACATTAGGTGGCGAGGCGTCCATATAACTCGATTCCCACCGGTTTATTTAACTTTTCAAAGTACAAATACGAGACCTAAAAAAAAAGCTCGCCAGTAAAATGTGGAAAATGTGGAGCTCCAAAAAACAAAGTCAAACAAGGTGTGAGACCTAAAAAGAAAAAAAAAAGTCATCGCCAAAATTCCATAGTCAAATTACAAAATACCTTAACATTCTATACCACTTTTCCTAAAAATGACCGGCTTCCCTAAATATATACACCGGTTTCCCTAAATATATAAGCGGCTTCCCTAAATATATACACCGGCTTCCCTAAATATAAATCGGCTTTCCTTAATTTACCGACTTGCCTAACTAAAATTTTCACCCCTCGCTACGGCTAGCTATCACATAAGAAAAGGATCACCAAAATTAGTTCATCCATTGAAAAGTTATAGTCTTATAAGTTAAGGAAGCACACATAAAAAACAGTCGAAATGAGATCCTCCTCCTTTCTTAAATTCGGTTAAAGAATATGCAAAGCAGTAATTATAAATGTTAGTTTGTGAAGCGCTTGAGCTTAGTTATAATTAGTGCGACCTCCAGCCATCCTTTAGTGACGTCGAGACATTTTTTTTTTTTATGGATACCGGATGGCAAACGAGCAGAAGGACCGCCTGATGGTAAGTGGTTACCTTCGTCCATGAACATCTACAACACAAGAGATGTACTAGATGCGTTGCCAACCTAGAGGATACAGATGGAAAGGGAGGATAATGTAGTAGTCCGCTATCGGAACCACCACATTTTGGGGAAAGGATGGGTGGGAAAGGGGAAAACCTGGCTTACATGCCATCGAACCGGAACACATCATAAGATATTTGGCGGTTCGTCTTTGACATGATAGTGGTCGCGAGCCAGACGGAGGACGAACCTCCTACCACCAAACATCCTAAGTTAAAATAATATTTATAAATATTATTGTATATTATTAATATTGTATATGTAGCGATGAATTCACACTATGTCCCACACAAGGACAGAATTTTAAGACACTCTGTTCTCTTGTTTTAGCCCGAATTCGATATTTTGGGTGTTGGGCGGATCTTGAAGCCGCACTTTGTCTTGCCAATAATTAGTGGGAAAATGAAAATAATTTAAACATAATTCTTTCCCCGAATGGGATTTGAACCCATAACTTGACTTAGTTTCATGTTTTATCCTTAGCGAGGTAGTCGGAGAGAACGGAGCGCCAAACACTGCGGTCAATGCATACCTTCTTACGCTTCGTCCATTGTTAGTACACTCTTCATACATGCCGCGGGGTCCTCATACTTTCACGTGACCTTCCTCCAGTATCACTGATACTGTGTTCTCGGAGATCAACCGAGGTGGAGACCTCGGTCGGGGGGAGCCTTAAAGCCCCACTTGTTGCTTTGAATCCATAACTACTCACATTTACAGTCAAATGGTTCTCCACTGCGCTACGATAGTCATAAAAAAATAAACATAAATTATTGTATATATTTAACAGATTCAAAATATATGATAAAACCTTATCTATCTTTTGTTACTTATTACGTGTTTTCATACTGAAAATAGTATCAAGGTCGATATAGTAAAAATACCTAGGCAGCTATTTAAAGTGAACAATTCCAGCAAAGAATTTTAAAAATAATGAAATCGTGGTAAACAAGAACGTCTATAATTAACATAATATATGTTCCACATGTATATAGGCTACTGTGGTGTAGGACAGCTTAAACTGTAAACACAATTGGTTTTGGATTCGATTCCCATTTGGGCAAATTATAATATTTATATTATCTTCTATTATACGATATGGTAAGACAAAGCGCGGTGTTGAGTTTCGTCACTTAATACTCTAAAATTCGGGCGGAAACCGGTAAACGGAGTGTCTTGACACTGGTACGCGGGCTAGATATTGCAATGCTGAAACTACCTTATAATTCCTTAAATACGGTAATAGAATATTAAAATGATAGCTTTAAAATCCAAATAAATTTAGTACCATACCAAAAAGCTGAAACAAGCTAGTGAGAAATTACACTTTTTATAATTTTTCATCTACTTTGAAAATATTGCTTACTAAAATACTTCACAAAATCGTTATTTAATTAAAAAAACGAACGTTTTTTAAATAATGATGAGAAAGAAGCAAAGGTGAGTGGCAAGAGAGGTAAGGAGAGACCTCGGTTGACCTTCGAGAACACAGTATCAATGATACTGGAGGAAGGTCACGTAAAAAGCATGAGGACCCCCCGGAGGGCATGCATGAAGAGGTTAATGACTGTGGACGAGGCGAAAGAGGTATGCAGGGACCGTAGCGTTTGGCGCTCCGTTCTCTATGACTACCCCGCTAGGGATAAAGCGTGAAGTTAAGTAAGTAAGTAACATTTTTAACATTTTAATGTGGCTATATGATTACCAATCCACAAATATAGTATACTGTAAGTCGTTTCTCAACTGAGCCACAATGGCATCAACTATCAAAAATGTGATTGTTATTTTGGCTGTTGATCTCTATATTATTATTATTAAAAAATGATTCAAATTCAGACGGAAAGTGGTGAATAGAGTGTTTTAGCATTAAGTTTTCTATGCTTTTGATAAATACTTCAAGTATGATATTTAATCTTCTTTATTTTGTAACTATTTTTCCTTAACTCAACCAACAATGTTCCTTCTTCCTTTCCAAAAGCCCGCCAACCTTTCCCGCCTTTTTCTATCTCCTCTCCACGACGTTCCGAAATGGTTACATTTCTTGGGTTTGGTAATAAGGCAAAGCGCGGCGTTGAGTTCCGCCACTCAAGACGCAATGCCTCAATTTGGCGGAAAGTGGAGAACGGAATTGTTGAAAGAGAATGGAGTGTCTTAACACTAGGTTCTCAGGTTCCCTCTGCCTACCCTGCTATATGCGGGATACAGCGTGAAATTAAGAAAAAAAATAAAAAAAATCATATTTTAAATTAATATTTTTTTAAAGTAAATTCATTTATATTTAAAACTATGAAATATGTAACTTTATATAAATTATAAGCTTATATTTGGGCTTTAACTAGAAATGTGGTTGTACAATTTAATTCTCTTCTGTCCGACAAAAACGTATCGTCGGCATCGGTGTATTTGACGGGAGTAAGTTCCAACTACTTGTTTCGTTTTCGAATTTCTATAGGTAATTTATATACGTAGTTTGGACTTGTGTGTTTTTTTATGACTTCACGCTGTATCACGCATATAGCAGTGTAGGGGGGAACCTGAGAACCTAGTGTTAAGACACTCCGTTCCCCACTTTCCGCCGAATTGAGGCATTGCGTGCTGAGTGGCGGAACTCAACGCCGCGCGTTGCCTTGTTACCAAATTCAGGAAATGAAAATACTAAACTTTTATATTTCCTGTGTTTTATTTTTATTTTTATATTTGTGTTAATGTAGTACATTAGAAACGATATATCTAAAGGAAATATTAAATATAATAAAATAGAGTTTTTTCTTTATTTATGATAAACTAGATACTCATGATTATATTATGGCCAAATAGCACATTCTTTATAAATCAATAACTCATGTTTCATTTTAATATGCTAGGTTTATTTTCATAAAGTTTCATCTGAATCCGTTCAGTAGCTTTTGTGTAAAGGAGTAACAAACATCCATCTATCCTCACGAACTCTATAATACTTCCATTTATAATAACAGTAGAATAACTTACCGCCACAGCCAAAATAACAATCAAAAACTACATACATATGTCATCAATCCTTCAAATAAAAAATACATATATTTTGTAAAAGCCGAACGAATTTAAATCATTTGTATTACTGGCAGCTATAGAGAATCTAGCGTCAAGACGCTCCGTCCTCTCTTTCTTATAATTTTAAAAATACTGCGGAGCTGAACGCCGTGATTAGTCTCAGATTTAATATTAAGAATACAAATTTCAATAGTTTTAGTAAGTTTAAGTTAACAGACAATAGTAGGGCCGGTATTGGGGTCAGCTTTCCCTAGAGGCGCGTGACGTATGGCGCCTGGTGGCACTAACTCACGCGCGTTAGTGTGCGCCCGCCTTTACACGTCTTGCAGTACCGTCTCTAAATGTAAAATTAGGTAATGTATAGTAAATAAATATATTAAAATATAAAAAAATATATAATAATAAAAAAATATATATTTTTTAACTTTACGCAGTATCCCGCATATAGCAGGGTAGGCAGAGGAAACCCGTGTTAAGACACTCCGTTCTCTTTCAATAAATCCGTTCCCCACTTTCAGGCATTACGTGTTGAGTGGCAGAACTCAACGCCGCGCTTTGCCTTGTTACCAAACCCAGAAAATGAAAATACTTCATTTCCTGGAGTGGGAATCGAATCCAGAACCAGTCGCTTTACAGTCGCACGTTGTGCCTCTGCGCCACGACTGACGTAAAAATATTTTAATAATTTATAATGTAAACTGGTTAGTGATAAATTATGGCAATGTTCATAGGTTCGAATGTCATTCAGCAAAGTAATACAAGCATGTATAGAGTGTTGAGACAGTTTATTTTCCTCCAAACAACAGTACAATACAGGTCTTGAGTTTCTTCAGTATGTAATGGGTTCAAGAACCACCTAAGAAACAAGGGACTTTATTAAAACAGGTATTTTCTTAAATTGATCATATAAACTGTGAGTTTCAACGGATCGTGCAGAAACGGTGTCCTATCCTTTTCTAAAATTACCTTGAAAAAATTTATCAAAGATACAGATGTCATTGTACAGCAAACTATATTAATTTTATTCTTATGGTACCAATACATTAAGGCTTTATACAAAATTGGTATAAAAATTCCTGATTTTTAGCTTCTCGTATATAGGCAGGCAAGGAAATCTAGTTAAGCCGAATTAAGGCATTGCCTACAGAGTGGTGGAACTCAACTCCGCGTTTTGCCTTGTTACCAAACCCAGGAAATTAAAAATTCCATTTCCTGAAGTGGGAATCGAAGCCACAACCTGTCGTGTTTACAGTCGCACGCTTGTGCCTGTGCGCCACGACAGGCGTTATCAAACTGTATGTAAAAATATATTTTTTCACAAAAAACTAATTTAGCATACAAATCAAGGTATCGATATATTTAACATGTCCATTTAAAATTATGAAATAATAATAATTTGAAACGGTAACATGTGTTTCATGCAAAATAAATAACTAAAATTTGTACGCACAGTCGCAGCCTCCGGCGTAGTGTATCCCCACACTGTTTACATTTCTTAATTCTCTTAACGTTAGATGCATTGGTGAACAAATTGGTCTTTAATTAAAATATTGACTGTAATTTGATGAGGCTATCGTAGTGCAGTGAGACGTTTAACTCGAAACGCTATTGGTTGTGGGTTCGATTCTGATTCGTGGGAATAAATATATTATACTTAAATTATTTGCGTTTCTTCGCTCTGGGAAAACAAAACGCAGCGTTTTGTATCACCACTCAACAGGTAATGTCTCGATTCATAGCGGAAAGTGGAGGGTTTTGACACTACGTTGGCTCTCCTTTTATGGAAGTAGGGTGATTTTTTAATATTTGCAATATATATTAATTAATAATCAATAATTAATATTTATTTTAATTTTGACAGTGTCTGTTAGCTTGTCATTATATACGCAAACTTAGAACCTAATTAGTAATAAGTAACAATTTATGTTGTAATTGTTTACAGTCCATTCATAGCCATTGACCTCATGAGAGCTCTGAGTTTAAATTCTGTGGGCACTTATAATAAAGAACCAACTGTCAACCAAACGAGAAGAATCTGGGAACCTGAGAACCTAGCTTAATATTTCCGTTCCCCGCTTTACAAAGATTACATTATTTTAAATTCAAATAAAATTTCGAAATTCGTTAGTAGGATAGGACGGGGCAGGATTTTTTTTAAAGCTTGACACTGGATCCCGCAAATAGAGTAGGTAGAGGCAACTAGCGTGCCTAATGTAAAGACACTCCGTTCTCTCTTCAACTTTTTCTTTCCCCACTTTCCGCCTAATTGAGGCATTGCGCGCTAAATGACAGAACTCAACGCCGCGCTTTGACTTGTACCAGAGCAAGGAAATGAAAATATTAAATATTCTTTAATATTTTAATTTTAGGAAATCCATAAACATAATGTGATCCGATTACTAACTCTACATCTCATTACAATTCAGCATCAGAGACGTAGGTAGAGGCGGTTTGTTTGAACAATTCGATGCCCGAGGCGACCTCTCCCCTCCGTTCAGTGATCGCAACTCCCTAATATTGAATGTATGGGATTGGCCTTGTATTGTGCTTCACCAACAATATTTGGCTAATCTAGTTGTTTGGCTTAACGTTCTAATTGAATGAATGTTTGCTTATGCTAGCAATGTTTCGGCTTGCCAAGAGGAATTCAGATTTACTTTGTGATGTCTGATTGGAATCGGACACCGTCGTCAACAGCTTACCTATCAACGATCAATCATTGATTCTATTTGATTACAATGGATACAACTGTGTTAGTGACACGGTATGTAGTTATGTGAGAACAATTGGGATTAATTATTTAATTATGCTATCTGTAGATTGGTTTGTGTTTATTTTTTTATTTGTATAGGAAATTGCCAAGACACACCGTTTGCCGGTTTGTACCTAAATTTGAAACAATACATATTCAGGTGCGAAATTCAACGAAGTGCTATGCCTTACTAGAAATGAAAATAATTTTAATGGAATCATTCCCCGGAATGGGAATCAAACCCAAAATCTATCATCGTTTACAATCAAACGTCGAACTCGTTGTAAAATTTAACGTTTCTTGCTATTAGATAGAAGTTTTTATAGAATGTAAGTTATCGAATTAATGTCAATATATATTTTAAATAAAACTATATTAGCTGACTTCAAGAAAATCAGAAAATTCACAATTCGACTGTATTTCTTTTATGTGAGTTAACTCCATAACCTTTTCTGAGTAAGCCAATTATTATGATTCTATTCTATATATGATAGCTAGTGCTTGTGGTCCCATATAGTAAATTAAGTTAAGATGTAAGTTTTGGGGTTATTCGTAATAATTTTACATTATATTTAAAGTCAACTTTCTTTTTTGTTAAATTTTCTAATTATATATAAAGCATAAGTAATAATAATTACAACAGAGGTACAAACACAGCGAATCCGCCGTGTCCGTAACATTCGCGTTTATTGTTCTGTGAATATTTTACAAGCGGATAGAGGTGAGCAAAATTTGAATTATATACTTAATACCCTTACACTATTTTAGACGGAATATTTAATGGAAGCTTTTTTAACTTACTTTTTGACCTTTACTAAGTAAAGGTGTTTGTTTGGTGGTAGGAGGTTCGTCCTCCGTCTAGCTCGCGACCACTATCATGTCAAAGACGAACCGCCAAATATCTTATGATGTGTTCCGGTTCGATGGCATGTAAGCCAGGTTTTCCCATTCCCACCCATCCTTTCCCCAAAATGTGGTGGTTCCGAGAACGGAATACTACATTGTCCTCCTCTTCCATCTGTATCCTCTAGGTTGGCAACGCATCTACAACATCTCTGGTGTTGTAGATGTTCATGGGCGAAGGTATCCACTTACCATCAGGTGGTCCTTCTGCTCGTTTGCCATCCGTTATCCATAAAAAAAAAAATAAAAAAATATATAATTTAGTGGTGTATTTTATTTGGTAACAAATTATGACTAAAGTATCCGTAAGAGATGTGAATAAATATATAAATCGAAATTGCGTACTTCTTAGAACGAATTTTATTAAGTTTAAGTTATATCTATCTTAAGAGAACGGAGTGTCTTAACACTAGAGTCTCTGGTTCACTCTGCTTATCCTGCTGTGTGCAGTATAGCAGTAAATAGAGGTTTTATGTTTATTTAAAAAATGTATATGCAAAGTCAAAATGGAAGTCAAAGTCAAAGTACAACAAAGTACTCTACAATCCATATTTAAAAATTTCCAGGAATAAATAATGTTTTACATGTTACAAACCAACCTCAACAAACAAACCTCTTTTAGCAAAACACGACATTGAACTTCGAAATTTAACACGTAATATTTCTACTTTCTGCGGAAAGTGGAGACCAGGGAATCTTCACACCAGATTGGCTCTAACTACCCTGATGTGCGGTTATACTGCTGCCCTGTTATAATTTTTATTTCCTAAGTAAGAATCGAACCCACAACAATCAAAACGATTGCATCTTATAAACATTTTTACGCAAAAACCTTTAAAAAACAAAATTTACATAAACCTCGCGTACCATACACCATCCATTCTCATTTCTACCAAATTGTCACCAAATTACGGGACATTGACGCATTTTAGCGGCGTTCGGCGTTCAATAAATGTGAATTTAGTAGATACCTTGAAAGAGCGAAATCAAATCTATTTAAGCTGCTAAGTGGCATACCTGATACGGAACCAGAAAACTCACTGTGCGCTATAAATAAATCAATTCCCGACCGCATGGGGTGTCCACGTAGCCTGGGGAACCCTAAATTTAGCTAGGGTGTCACTAAATCACAGTTATTGTTAAATGTAATGCCCATAAATGTATAGAGGATGTATACAGGTAGCGTTTGCTAATAGCAAAGTAAATTAGATAGATAGGTAAATTATTCATTGAAAACGAAAAAAATATAAGATTTTAACAATGAAAGAAATATGACTTTAAAAAAAATGATTTTAAATAGTACAGTTATTACGAATAACTAATAAACTACTAGTCTGATCCTAACTAAGTTGAAAAGGGGAAAAAGAATTATCAAATATGGTTCACCCAGTAACAAGTAACGCCACACACACGTCAAAAATTACAATTGATTTTATAACTTCTTGCTTTTTTAAAGTTAGTTAAAAAGAAATAGAAACATACATAAATGCAGCAGGCGGTCTTATTTTAGATCTTTACCTAATTATTACCTTAATATACCTTAAAATTGAGGTAACAATTGTTTGTTTATGTATAAAAGTATATCATGGCACAGTGGGACGGCGTCTGACTAAAACGCGATGGTTGTGAATTCGATTCTCATTCGAAAGAATAATGATATTTAAATTATTTTCATTAGCCAGCTCTTGTAAGAAAAAACACGGTGTTGAGTTCCGCCATGTTCGTAACACCTCGAATTCGGGCGGAATAGGAAGAGCGTGAAGAAGTGATTATTTCTCAAAATACATTGCTTAATTAATGTTGCTGGATTGACTACAAGGAAAATTAGACCTCGCTTTCCGTACTTGATGGAAATTTCTACTGTACATACAAAGCGATTTGAGTCTACGTTCTTTATTCTCACAGCAAGACAAGGAAGCTTTTTGGTGGCATCTGTATTTCCTAAGTCGTAAGTTTTGGCATCTTCAAATCAACAGGTATCGTCTAGGCAAGCGTGTATCTTTGTAAGCCGCATTGACGCTTAACATATGTTCAATAATATAGATATCCTAGAAATATACATATAATTTTAACAAAAATATAAATGATTTCAAATAAATGCACTAAAAATTGAAAAAATTACGAATAACTCAAAAACTACTCGTAGATCGTAACTAAAATCAGAAGCACCAGCTGTCATATGAAGAAAGAGTCATAAACATTGGTACGCTTAATTAAAGTTTATGCGGTAACACGATTAGAAACAGATGAATTTAGAGCCTGTTGTTTTTTGAAGTTTGTTAAAAAGGAAATTAAACGTTATAAGTAAAATGAAGCTATTAATTGTAGACTCAATTATACGTCGAAGAATACCTGTAATTTAGGATGTTTCCTCGGTCAGGTTAGGTTAGGGTGGTGCTGAGTTAATAGCTACATATTTAGAGCATCTACAACTCTTCACTGGTGGTGTAGATGTTCATAGGCTAAGGTAACCACTTACCATCAGGTAAGGTAAGGTACCACTTACCATCAGGTGGTCCTTCTGCTCGTTTGCCATCCGTTATCCATAAAAAAAAATACAAAGATTCATGATAATCGGTTCAGTGGTTTTGGTGTGAGAGACAAACTTACACTCACAATTATAATATTAGTAGGGATGACACACACGTTGCTAGGCAACGCGTATTTTACTCGTCAACGGGTTTTCTAACATAATATATTACGAATAAGTATATGTAAAATAGACTTCAATACCAAGATTCGGGCAACTAAGAACTAATTTATTAAGGAACTCAGGTTTCTTTACTTAGGTGAAGACGAAACGATCTCCCAAAGCTAACTGAAAGACAATAGATGAAGGGATCAAGTGCTATATTATTCGTCTATCAAGTATTAACAAGAAATGCATTTCAAAAACTTTGATTTAATTAGTTTTAATAGCGTATAATTATGACAGTCATTGAAATTTTAAATAAAATGCATTAAAAAGTTAGATTATTACGAATAACTCGAAAACTACATTTAAATAGGACTACATCAAAAGCACTACTATTTATCATATAAAAAAAATTATCAAAATTTGTTCACACAGTAAAAAGTTTTGAGGTAACGCATATAAAAAATAGATAATTCTTTTCCTTCCCTCTTCCTTTTTTTTGAAGTTGGTAAAAAAAAAATATATATATATATATATATATATATATATATATATATATATATCATTTATGTGTAATCATTATCTTACTGAGATTCGAACTGACTAACATTACAGTCCACTTGCCACCGAACAACAACGACAATCGTCCATCTAATATTAATACCTTATTACGCAACAGTAATATAATAAAACTACAGTACTAAAGTAAGAAGTAAAGTTATGTTTCAACACGTAATGCCTTTACGTTCAAGATATAAATTTGTCTCGACTACATCCCTAACGCTATAAAACTTGGATAAGCGCCCCTCATTACCGGTTTTTTTTTGTGTGAATACTTTAGTAGGCTCGCCAGTGATTTTCCAGGTTTTCAACGTTAAAAGTTTTATGCGAAAAAAAATATTTCCCAACTTTTTCATATAAATTTAGCAAAAGAAAAACTAAATATAATAATATAATAGCTAAGTTATTTTTTTTTATATGTACGAAAATGGAGTACCTACTTGACAGGCCCCAAAATGACAATTAATAGGTTATCTGTAATAAATATAAATTAGTTTCTTTTTTACCGATCAATCCTCCTTCGTGTGTTCTCCATACAACGTGCCATTGGCGAAGTGATTTGTGCTCTACCGGCACGTTCGAAGCGCCATAATTAAAAAATGAACTGAATTAATAAAATACTTTGGATTTAATGTTAGTTAAATTCTAATTTATATTCCTGTGTGGTGTGTATCTTTTTTAATTTTATTCCGTAATTTTTCAAATACCTTTTTCACATTATTTTTTCTAAAAAACATAACATAATTCCACAAAAGCTAATTTAATCATAATATAATCATAAAATTTCGTTATAAACAAAAGTAAAATAAGGAATCCGCTCCAGGTGTCCAAGTTGAGAACTTTAATTAAGCAACGAAGTAACTTGTACGTGGGGACTAATTTCATTGCGCTGGAAATAAAACATAATAAAATTACCATCTTTTTACGACACTTAAAAAATAACTTGATGCCAAATTTTCCTTTTCATGATTTTGTTAGGGCGCAGTAACTGGTTAATTAATTTTTTAAAAGTCCAAATTAAACTGAAACTGAACGAACGATGTTCGTTCGTGTGAAAATTTTTAAAATTTACATCTAATTTTCTTCGTTGAATCTAACAAGGTTTTTTAACGTAGACTTTCAATTTCTTAATTGAAATTTATACGTAATTGGATTGGTAGTAACTTTTTTATATATTTATTAAAAGATTTATTTGAAAACACTTGCTTCTTAATTGGACAGAAAGTGACTTATGAGCCTCTCTTTCGTAAAATGATATCACATTTTATAAGCAACATTTTCTAAAAATTCAAATTTGCAACAGCTAAGCATATCTAACAAAATTATTTTTTGAGCCGCTTCTCTATTTATCCCACATACTAAGAATTCGAGATACTTAATAAATAAATACATATAGTTCGTAGAACTGAGTCACGATAGCATTAAAAAATGAAATTTCATTCTGTTCAAAAAAAACACGAAAGTTGAAAAAAATCCTAGTTTTTCCATTACAAAGTTTTTCAATTTATTTTAAACGCATATTTAGTTGCTGTTCCAATATCAAGGGAAAATATTACACTGGTTAGTAGTTACACTTTTTTGTGTGCTTGAAACAGGTTGTTAATATTTATAGGTGTATTTTGAAAAGCTGCTTCACGCTTTATACCGCATAGTCGGTAATTAGAGTGAATCTAGTGTTAAGACACTCCGTTCACCGCTTTTCGCCCGATTTCGAAATATATTGAGTGGCGGAATTCAACGCCGTGCTATGTCTTGCCAGACTTTTAGCTTTACGCTGTAACTCGCGCATAGCACAGTAGACAAAGGGGATCAGAGAACCTAGTGTTAAGACACTTCCTCACACCGTTCTCTTTTAACATTTCCGTCTCCCACTTACCGTCGAATTAGGGCATTGCGTGCTGAGTGGCGGAACTCAACGCCGCGCTTTGCCTTGTTACCAGAGCGAAGAAATGAAAAATTTCTGGGGTGGGAATCGAACCCATAACTCTGGCTGCCTTGCCAGATATTAAAATAAAATAAATTTCTCTTAAACGGTCTATTAATAGATTAATATAATAGTTTACTTCGAATACTAAAAAGGTATTCAGATTTGTTACGCCTAACATGTAATTCGTTTAGGGAGTAACATCCATACGTATGTAATTAAGAAAACTTTTCGAATTATCCGAGTTTTTCCACATACACCGACCAACATTACTTGAGCTCTCATCCCCTTGCACTTATGCATGGATGGGAACATAGTGACCGCAATCGAGGGTCATTGTATAGTGGTAGTTTTACACGATTTTTCGGCCACGTATTTAGTTTTAGTTTATCGTTGTATTTCAGGGCACAGTGCGCCCCCGGACAGTGAGAAATTCACCAATTAAGTTGTTGCAAATTCGTTTTGTTAGTTGCCTGTTTTACCATAGTTAAGTTGTTGACCGCGTGTTTATATTTTGTTTGGAACACTATAATATGTCATATGTGTTTCTGTTTTGTAGGGTAACGAGAAGGAATCGATATCCACTTTGCGCCCATTTGAAGAAATTGCGTATAGATAAAGGGTTTAGTTTAATTTTTGAAATATCATATTATATTATAAATATTAATATCAGTTGTATTATTAAAAAGAATATGTATAACCATAATATAGATATTTCAGCTTAGTCCTTTATTCATAGTTTGGTCATAAATCAATTGACCAATGATACAGGGAATTAATAAAAATTAATCTACTTGAGAGAGGGAGAGAGATAATATCGTAAATTCACTCCGTTTTCCAGTTTCCATTCGAAATCAAGTCGTTGCGTCAAGTGACGAAACTCAATGTTGCGCTTTGTCTTTTCAGAGCTTGAAACTAAAAAAAAAATATAATATTCCCAAAAGCGAAAATCGAACCCACACCGATCTTATCTACAATCCGACGCTATTCCACTGTGTCACGATGGTCTCTAACTCTTACCATACCGTTCGTAAATTATTGAAATATTTAAACAATAATCCAATTTCAAAACATACATCGATGCAAGTGAATAAAATAGATATCAAGTAAGGTAAAATTCCATAGAGTACGACCCCCATGATGCCGCGGCACATCAAATATATAAGAAGCACCTACGTATGTAAATACGCGTAATATAGGTAGCTCCAGGAGAGATATGTAAAAAAACAAACGCTACTTTTGAAAAAACAAAAGAAAATTCAGTAGAATGCTCGCCATAAATTGTTCTTCTCGCGGGAGTTGTAGCGTTTGCAAAGCCGAGTAGTGTTACCATCACCAGCGTCGTTGTGGGACAAATTATATTATGAAATATTTGTTCACACTAACTTGATAGCATAGATATGAGCTTATTGAATATAT
>JAKGSA010000003.1:1259199-1350594 GCA_033558755.1 Philaethria dido
TATATATATATATATATATATAAAATTATTATCACATGTTTTTAATAATAATTAAGTTTTTGATAAAGAAAGAAAACTGACTACAAATAAAATGCACTAAGATAATAAAATTATATTAAAAAGTAAATTATCATAAATTCAAAAGCTACTAAATAGATCTTAACTAAAACAAAATGGTATCACATCTGAATCACTAGCAATCATATAAAAAAGAATCATGAAAATTGCTTCACCTAGTCAAAAAAACCTAGTAAAAAGTTATGCTGTGACATACATAAAAAAATACTGTCATATTGAGAACCTGATTATTTTTTTAAAGTGGGTAAAAAAATTACAGGATAGTTGAGCATATATATAATAGAACTTAAAAATTAAAAAAAAAACATATTGTTCAAATAAATACAAACCAAAATCGTTGTTACAAATCAAAATAATCTAAAATAAAAACATTGCAGTGTCCCTTCTTTTACAATTGTTATCATTTTAATTACTTATTGTTCGTTAAAAATATTTCTGCATTTCTGTCTATTCTCTTTTTTTGCTATTGAAGAAAGTAGTGTAGAGTCGAGACGGGCGAAACATTTGAAATGTACATTTTAAACGTTAGCAATTAACGAAAATCAATTATATTTTTACTTATATATATATACTACAATGTAAAGGTAACATATTTTTGTTTTAAGTGAAACTTTTTTAGCTGAATTAAACGCGTATATTTTTTGTATTCGGAAATTTTTCGACGTTTCGAACACTTTACATTAGTCCGTGGTCATAGATATAGTTTGCGTTTGTATATGTAATAAAATATTTTTTACTACTTACAATATAAAACAATATTAATTATCGAGCAATCTCTTAAAAACAACCTTCTTCTCCAACAACCAACAAACAACCTTTGGTAGAGAAAGAATATTTAAAAAGAAAAAGAGATTAACACTAAAACATTATGTTTTAGTGACAATTAAGTAACGAATGTAAACATGATAATAAAACACCAATAATTCAAGTATAAATATATAACAAATAATATATATTAACATATACAGAAACATATATAGAATATGAGAATAAAAAAAGGTGAGCGGTAAGAAAGGTAAGGGGAGACCTCGGTTGACCTTCGAGAACATAGTATCAATGATACTGGAGGAAGATCACGTAAGAAGTTTAAGGACCCCCCGGAGGGCATGCATGAAGAGGTTAATGACTGTGGACGAGGCGAAAGAGGTATGCAGGGACCATAGCGTTTGGCGCTCCGTTCTCTCTGACTACCCCGCTAGGGATAAAGCGTGAAGTTAAGTAAGTAAGTAAGAGAATAAAAAAAAAATATTCCTTAAAAAGACAAAATGACAAGCACCCTTTTCCTAAGGATTCACACCCCAGTACTTTACGCACACACGTAACGCAGCTATCGCTTAGGGTCAGGCAACACACTACTATTTTTACATTGAAAGTACAATGTTATTGCCCCAGTCTCGCGATACAAGCATGATTTCCCGCGTGGTACAACCCTGAAAAAGGTTTATCATATAGATAAACTAGCGATTATTTTGATCACCAGCAGTTTCACTTATTGCTGCACGCTGCAGTGGATTACCTAATATGTCAATGTCAAAGGTATTTCACGGTTAGGTATGTTTTACGCTTTATCTCGCGTGGTAGGGTAGTAAGAGAGTACTTAGTGTCAAGACACTCTGTTCTCCTATCTCCTCCCAAATTCAAAACATTGTGTATTGCATGGCGAAACTCTACACAGCGCTTCTTCTCACCCGGGAAGAGAAATGAAAATAATTGAAATATAATAATTTCCCCGTGACAATCGAACCCACAACGAAATGCGATGGCGAATATACATGGACAGAATATACATGCATACGTATAATGTATAGGGGAATGTCGGGTAACCCCGGACACTTTAATAAAATGCAAATAAAAACACAAATAAAGGATTTTTCTATCTCATATTTAATATTAAATTAGGAACTTCCCCATTTATAATAATATGACTAAAATATGTAATTGTAACGTATTGTTTGACTGGTATTACATTTTTCAAGAAAACATACTGAGAATTTGGTCTAGGTTTTTGTCGTCGTAAAAAATGACGGGTAGACCCGGACAATGTTATTCAATGATGGCCCAAACGCTGTTTCGCCTCGCAATCATCGCAATAATATTAAATATTCGGTGCATATAAACACAGTCTTCATAGGCTCAGTCTTGATATTCCCGGCTTTAAGTTCAGAGTTCATCGAATGTTTCGCCGCATACAATGCATTGACACTTTTTTGGCTCCGTTACGTTATTTTATGGTTATTTGATCTTTTTTATTATCTATTTTTCTATTCTTTTATATGAGGAAGATGTTACAATCCCGCTCTTATGAAATTTCGCCCCGTTCCGATCTTGAAGCGATTTTTAGTGGTACATTATACCTCTTTGTCAATCATACTTGATCGTATGCCAGTTTTGAGCGATATATATAAAAAAAAATATGGTAAGTTTTACTGAAAAGTTCTGCGGCTTAGTAGACTTTGGTTTATTTATAAATGAAATACCAAAATATTTAGTTATTATTTATTACAAATAAATAAGCTACATTTAATTCTAATATTAGCTCATACATTTTTACCTCCTTCAAATGAGAGTAAAAAAAAAATTTTAAAAATTAAAAAATTTAAAGTACACCTCTTGTCATTCTTCTTCTTTGGCGAAATACGTGTAGGAATAATTTTGAAACAATTATTAATCATCTGTTGTAATCTATGAATCTTATTATAATACTTAATTTTACTTTTTTTTATTTTAAATATTTACAAATGTACCGGATATGGCACTATAAAATATCGACTTACATTCAAGCACATTTAGTCAATGACACAAAACAAGTTATATTTTTCTATAAAATTCAAAATGCAAATAATAAATGCAGTTTATAAGTACAGGTAATAAGAATTTTCTTATTTTCAAAGCAAATTCTTGAAACAGTGATGTATTATGTAAAAAACGGTTTCATTTTAAATGAACACATTACCATAATTTATTTTTGAAAATATATGTATATGTAGTTTTTTATTTTCTATAAATGAAATACCTATTTCCAAATTTTATATACTTTCAATTGTAAAGTTACTTACGTTTAAAAAAGGCACAGAAACTCCATTAATAATTTTATGCTAGACATCAAAACAGTAATTTTATAAAATTTGTAATATTTTTATACATGGAGTTAACTAATTTTCAAGCTATTTTTTAAAATATTGCGATTTAGGGCCTATCTATGGGTCTATCTAGGGGTCGCGGGCCTACTCGGTCCCTCGGTGGGCTCTAACACCACTCTCTTGAAACAACCGTCTGGCAGCTGGTCCAAGATACTCTTTATATTGTCCACTTCGCTACGGAGATGGTCGTGCTCGTCTTGATAACGTTTTATCCACCTGTTTGAATAAATTTAATTTCGATATATTAAAGATATATGAATAATAAAAAATGTTTGCTTTTTTGAAATTCTGCAATTTGTTTTGAGTTGAACGCCTGTCGTGGCGCCGAGGAACAAGCGTGCGACTGTAAACGCGACAGGTTGTGGGTTCGATTCCCACTCCAGGAAATGTAAAAGTTTAGTATTTTCATTTCCTGGGTTTGGTAACAAGGCAAAGCGCGGCGTTGAGTTCCGCCACTCAGCACGCAATGCCTCAATTCGGCGGAAAGTGGGGAACGGAGTGTCTTAACACTAGGTACCCTCTGCCTACACTGCTATATGCGGGATGCAGCGTGAAGCTATGTATGTATGTATATGTTTTGAGTTCTGCAGTTTTGTAGTTGTTAATGTATTTTTTCACTCATACCTTGTTCCCATTAAATTTTATTTTATTTATTTAAATGTATATTTTCTTGTAAACTACTTGGTGGAATATTAAAAAAGAAGAGTAATCTGATAATATATTGAACATACCTTTGATGGTTATTCTTCGCTTCTGTCAAAGATTTTATCTTGCCATCAAGATCCACTTTCTTCAGTGCACTCTCCGCTGTATCCAAACTCTTTTCTGTATAAAAATATGATAATTGAAATAAAAATATATTTATATAAAAATAAGAATATAATTATTATTTAATTCCGTTCCGTTCGTAATGGAGTGTCTTAACTGGTAGGTTCTCTAGTTCCCTCTGCCTACCCTGGTATATGCGGGATACAGCGTGAAGTTAAAAAAAAAAAAATCCATAAAAACAAAGTCAAATTAACATAGCCTTAGACATGCGATCTTTATCCATTATTTTTTATATTTTTAAGTAATATAATAATCGTACATCGTATAACACTTTAAATAATACAAATATTTAATGAAATTTTAAGAAAGCCAACATTTTCAAATACTTACGCAACCTGTCAAGTGCGGCGTCATCTAAAGTGGGCAAGTTTTGTAACTCGTCCATAATAACTTTCAAATCATCTAAGCCTTTGGATACTTGTTTTTCCGCTTCTCGAGCATCTGTGTTAGCTTGACCGACCTGTTAAAATAAATATATATAAGTACTGAGGTCCAAAATTTTTTGTTTTTTTTTTTAATAGAACCTAGTGTCAGGACTCTCTGTTTACCGCCTTCCACCCGTATTCATGACATTGTATTAAATTACGGAACTCAACGCTGCGCTTTCCTCACCAAATCGTAAAAATGGAAAATATTAAAATATATCCCCGATTCGTATACTACGAATGAATTAATGAAAGATGGTAGACATACTATAGTAATTTATTTATTTTATCTATTTGTTTACATAAAAAGAAAAAATAATAGATGAGTTATACACATGTACCTTCATTTTAGCATCCTTAGTTAGCTGCATATTTTCCTCGGCTTGCTTCTCTAAATCTTTTATTTGTTTGGCAGTCCCTTGCACGCGCGCTAAAAATATTTATTGAATTATTAAAAATATAATAAAAAATACATTTATCTCTTCCTGAGTTGACCTTCATAACATAAAGATAGAAATAACCTAGTCAAAGTCAAATAATTTTATTCCAAATAAGAAGTTACATGCTTCATTTTTTGAACGTCAAATAATTTACTAAATTTAATGCCTCAGACCTGAGAAGAACCGGCGCAAGAAACTCAGCGGGACTTTTGTTTATTCGTCAATGCTTTACAATTATTTATTAGTGGCAATGATACCTTTGAAATAGAATGGAGCGAGAATTTCCTTCCCAAGGCGTGTTATCATTTATAAAATCACTAATTGGATGACACACAAACGTCTTTTCACAATTTTTTAAAATTGTGATGTGGAAAGTTCTTGGACGTAAAAAAATACTTCGATCTCATTGCCCGTTTTCATATTAGAGTAAAAGTCGGTTCAGTTAATGTATTACATGATATAAGACATAAGTTACGGCTAATTACCACTCATTTTTTATCAATTATAGTCTATGCGTTAATCTGATCTGAAGTTTCATATAAATTCTTTCAGTATTTGCCGTGTTTGCGTGAAAGATTAACACTCATTCATCTAACCTTACCACACTTAAAATTATTTTCGTTATTTGGTATTTATTATTCACATTTAAAAGTTAGTTAGTAACTTACTTGACAATTTATCTGCCTCATCTCGGAGGTTTCTCGCGTCGGCTCTCGATTTTGCCGCTTCTTTCCTTATTTCATGTGCAGCCTATAAATATTTTTTTATTAATAGTTAAAGTTATAAATGTTTAATTTGTAATAATTTTTGCATTTTGTAACCTAAATTAATATACAAAAAGATATTATGAATTCGCTCAAAAATATAATCTCTAAACTTAATTTGCTTTAGGTGGTTTTTTTTATATAATACCACGTATTCATATTTGTATAAGCCATTAATTATAACTTTTCAGCTTCGACATTGCGTGTTGAGTGGCGGAACTCAACGCCGCAGGATATTCAGAATAGAGAAATGAAAATAAAGATATTTCTTTTTGGGGAATGATTCTATTTAATCATTGTCCGAAAGAAATTCGGCCCCAAAACCAATCGCGCTTGAAATGTTGTCTCACTGCACTTTACATTTGCCTCGTTTAATATATTAAGACATAAGTTATTATTTTACTCAAATTAACGAAATTACCTCAGAAGCCTTATCAGCATATTCTTTCTGAGCCTTTTGAGCTAAATCTCTTGCCTCCTTAGCTTTGTCACTAGCGATGGTCAGTTCTTCAGATATACTGGTGATGCGCTCTTCCGCGGCTGCTACTTTCTCTTGGACTCCTGGCACGTCTAGAGCTGCCTGTTTCGCCATTTCCCTAGATTGTGTTACTTGATCACTGAATTCTGAAATATATTAGAAATACGATTTAAATACAAAGACTACAAAGATTTAATACAAAGTTTTAAATAAAATGTGTACATTTAATGTATTCTAATTGAAACCTATTTGGCTATGGTGGTGGGGTTGACAGAAAGAATCTAATGTCAAGACATTCCGTTCTCCAATTTCTGTACGAATTCGATATATTGTGTGTCAATTGGCGAGACTTAAAATGGAAGGAAAATGCTCACACACAGTCATAGCTTTTACAGTCAGGCACCGTCGTGCCCCGTTTAGACGCTGTCACACTGTCTACCAAATTCTATGAAAAGGGATATTTATATTGTAGCCTGTGAAATAGTTTCTATTCATAAAAAAACACAGAAGTCAATAGAGCAACTAAAATACGCCAAATTATTCCTGAAACACACAAAAATAACAATCTCACCTTTAAGTGTTACGTATATCTCATTAGCGTCTTTCAAAGTAGCTTTAGTTAGTTCCACGTCGTTTTGTGCCTGAGCTCTTAACTGGTCCAGTTTCTCCAAAAGTTCATACAATTCATCTTGTCTATCGTGTCCTTGTTCAATAAGATCTTTGCCACGACGAATTTCATCGTCCAATGACTGAAGTGTGTCTTCAGTGACGCTTATTAATTGTTCTAACTCTGCAGATTTTTCATCAACCTAAATAAAAATATATCAAAGTAGCCCCATTTATTATAATTCACTTAAAACTATAAATTATTGAAAATTTAATATTATTATTATTGAGACTAATTCATTGTAAGTTTTATTGCAAAATATTTTTTTTCAGTATTGTATTGGAAATCTAAGATGTAGCCAAGTAATTCAAATATAAAATGTTTGATTTTATGTAAAATCATACTTTTTACTTTTCATATATACTGTAATGTCTATATATTCGTTTTTATGAAATGGTCAACATTTTATAAGCTTACAGTTCTATTCATGTCCATGGCGTCTTGGCGTAATTTGCTCAGTTTGATATCAGGTAGCAATGTCGTGTTTACTTCTGCATACAGGCCTAACGCTTCATCATATACAATTTTAGCTCTCTTCAACGCTTGTTCTGCAAGTTCTGCCATACTGCTCAATTTGCCTGACGCTGCGTTTAATTCATTTGCTAAAATTTGAACCTCGTTACTGAAAAAGAAAATATTGTAATCATAAGAAATAAGATAAAATCAATCTTTCTGAGATTAAAAACTGTACAAAAGAGAAAGATTTAGTGCTTACAAACAAAATAATTTAAAAATAACTAATGTGACATTGATAAGATGCCTCATAGTTCGAGCAGTAAATCTCGACATATCATCAAACAAGCACTATTACTGCTTATTCCCAAATACAATTACTTAATATTAATAAATACAATTGCCAAATGTCAATTACTATAGTTGTTAAAGAACTCCGAATTACCTTATATTGGCTTGTTTTGTTATACCGTCTTTTGCTATAGTATTTGCGGCTAAAGATGTATTAAATGCTTTTTCAGCAATATCCTTAATATTTTTGGCATCATTTTCCAATTTTTCCGCCAGTAGACGAGACTCTTTGGCCAGTGCTGACATATCTACTGACTGTTTTCCAAATTGATCAGATCTATTGCGAGCCTTTGCTAACGCAGCCGCTCCTTCACCATCTAGATATTCTAAAGCACTCTGTAACAATGAATAAAAAACAATAATAACAAAATTAAAAATTTAACAATATACGTTACGTTATATGTAATACGTGGCTCACATTAATTTCTTTCTGCGCTGCCTCTATAGTATCTTCTGCTTTAGAAACATTGCCTTTGCTTCTTTCTACCGACTCGTTTCCTTCGTAACCTTCATCTTCTATTTTAAACAGCATATTTCTGGAAATTGTCGAACATATTATTATTGAATAACTTAATATTTTTTTTTGTTTTTATTAATTTAATTAGATATTCAATATTTGTTTTACCTGACATCAGCTAATCTATCAGCAAGTTCAGCTAAGTTGTTAGTAATGCTTGAACCCGGACCGTTTCCGAGCTCAGCTTGAGCTTCTTCCGTTAATCTATCGATTTCAGCTCTGACACGTTGAAGCTCATTGTTGAAATCCGCATTATCCACGACTGTTGGAGCTTTAGAGATTTTTGACAGGATCTATAAAAAAAAGAAACATTGTAAAGAAACGCATAAAAATTTGAATGTATCGGGATTAGAACCTGTGCCTATCTATTGATAGAAACTATCCAAGCGCTGTGATCACGCCATACGTTTTCTCCAGTATATAATTTCTATTTGCTTGTTACGTGTTACTTATACGTGTATGTTTGTTAGTAGGACCTATACGAAAGCAAAATATGCATACACTTAAGGGGAGACCTCGGTTGACCTTCGACAACACAATATCAATGATACTGGAGGAAGGTCACGTAAAAAGCATGAGGACCCCCTGGAGGGCATGCATGAAGAGGTTAATGACTGTGGACGAGGCGAAAGAGGTATGCAGGGACCGTAGCGTTTGGCGCTCCGTTGCCTCTGACTACCCCGCTAGGGATAAAGCGTGAAGTAAGATATTTAGGCATACACGACTAAGACTAATATAAAAAAAAAATGAAGATTTCCTTTCTAACACACACACATAAATCTAGTGTTTTATTATGGAAAACTAAATGGGGTATCTAGTTTTACAAAATGGCACATAAAATGTATTTTAAAAAAATATTAATAAGGATTATTCTAATATATTTACATCATCTAATTCCTTCAATTCCTTTCTATGTTGATTCACTGCATCTTGTACTAAATTGTAACATGGTGGACAATCTTCACAGCCAAGTCCATCTGCACGTCGTTTTTTATTCTCCATACACCTTGACACCAAAAAATTATACAAATTACTTTATTTTCATAAGAAATGCTTTAAAGTATGATATTAAATCACATCTTTTGAACAAAAGTGATGTAACTGAAACTTTATTATGCTAGATTTTGATAAGAACTAATCGTAACAATGATTTTAAGTGCTACTTTTCCTCAAAAATTCTCGGAGATTCTGGAGCATCGTCACTGTTACTTTGCTATTACCGTCAGTAAGTTGACAAATTAACTTATATTTAGATATCAATAGGCGTTAGGATTGTTTTATTTATAGGGTGGATAAATTACTAAATCAACCAAATTTCAAACCAGTTAAATATTAGTTAAAAAAATTATTTAAAAAATTTAAAAGCAAACTTTACAAATAAAACTTTAAAATGTCTGCCCTAAAAAATAGTTATCCATTTATCAACTTAATCACGCTCGCTATATCTGTAGATATAAAAATACATATTTTTTTTATTATATAATTCACCTATCGCATCGTCGTCCTTCAACGTTTTCCTGGCAGGAACATTGGCCAATCATGTCACACTGGTAGTTAGTAGAGCCCCATTCATCACAATCGCAGTCGTGACATCCTTCCGGTGAGAAGCCGTAGTGATAAGCACGGCAACGGTCACAGTGAACACTAAAAGTTTTTTATATAAAAATATATTCATATATAAATAATAATAAAGAACCATAGACATAGAGATAAAGAGAATAAATAATAATTATGTAACTATTTGTTCTAAGCAGGATTCGAATACATTACCTCTTGGATATGAGATCTTCTAACTACCATTGTACGTGTTACATAGGCTATAATACTACCTAGGCTATCTAAATATGACTATCCTGGCGCAGTGAGACTCACTGTAACTGTCTCACTGTAAACACTGTTGATTGTGGGTTCGATACTCACTCGGGAAAATCATTACATTTAAATTATTTTCATTTCTCCAATTTGACAAAGCACGGTGTTGAGTTCCGCCACTTATTTCGATTTCAGGTGGAAAGAAGCGACGAAATGCTTTTTTAATACTATTATTGGCAAAAAAAGAAATTTAAAATGATCTCAATTGCTTGATTGCTAACATCTTAAAAAAACACAACATAACGTCTTATTATAATTCTCCTTAAGATTACATAATTTTCAAATTCAATTTCAAATTCAATTCAAACAAAATTTAATGAAAAACAATACAAAAATATTTTTTATACATAAAAGAATATTAAAATCATAGTCTTACCCGTCTATACCAGGTTTACAATAGCACTGTCCACTGACCGGATGACAGGTCGCGTTGAAAGACCCTTCCAAGTTGCAGTTACACGACTTACAACCTTCTCCAGAGCTAATGTCGTAATAACCCTCCTAAACAAACAAATTTATTATTAGACGATTTTTTTTAACTTCACGCTGTATCCCGCATATAGCAGGGAAGGCAGAGGGAACCTGAGAACCTAGTGTTAAGACACTCCGTTCTCTTCGATAAATCCGTTCCCCACCTTCCGCCAGATTGAGGCATTACGTGTTGAGTGGCGGAGCTCAACGCCGCGCTTTGCCTTATAACCAAACCCAGAAAATGAAAATACTTCATTTCCTGGAGTGGGAATCGAACCCACAACCTGTCGCTTTATAATCGCACACTTTTGCCTCTGCGCCACAACAGGCGCATATTTAAAAAGTGAAACGTATAAACATTAAAAATATTATATATTTATTATTTTTCTACTGATTATCATCTGGTAACATTTTTTAAATTACCACCTTCATTAAAAAGAAGGTTCGCTATTCGAATATTTTTTTTTGTGTTATCACTCTTTTTACTGGTTAGTTATACCGATTTTGATGATATTTTTATATGATAGCTAATAGCTATTCATTCAGTCTTCTGACGAGTAGTTTTTAAGTTATTCGTAATAACTTTATTTCTTAATTATTTTATTTGATGTTGTTTTTTTTTATTAAAATCTTGATTACCGATAAACAAATCGTTAAATATAGTAACATATATTACCTCGCATTTATCACAATTCTTCCCGATGACATGAGGACGGCAGGAACAGAACCCGGTAAGACCATCGCACTGCGGCTTACCTTTCACACCTACTTCTAATGTACCCGCCTCATGACACTGACATTTTTTACAATCGCCTTTCTTTTTCTGATCAAGGGCATCGCCAAAGTATCCTTGGAAATTACAAGAAAATATTTTAATAACAGCAATTCTGCAGACGGTTCCAAAATGCATACTACTCATTTATAAATAGTATACAAAAAATATATTTTATATATCCAGGCTTCTAGGAGGAAAAATATATATTTTAAGTATAGTGGAGCTCGGACAGTGTAGGCGTGTATTACTATATTATAAAGAGGCCCCTTAATTCTACTGTTGGGTCACAAGCACTTCTTCTAGCTTCACTCTCTGTAACATGATGGACTTATCACCCGCACGTTAATCCACAGTATGCTTTTTTTTTAACTTCACGCTGTATCCCGCATATAGCAGGGTAGTCAGAGGGACCCAGAGAACCTAGTGTTAAGACACTCCGTTCTTTTACAACAATTCTGTTCCCCACTTTCCGCCGAATTGAGGCATTGCGTATTGAGTGGCGGAACTCAACACCGCACTTTGCCTTGTTACCAAACCCAGGAAATGAAAATACTAACATTTTCTGGAATGAGAATCGAACCCACAACCTGTCGCGTTTACAGTCGCACGCTTGTACCTCTGCGCCACGACAGGCGTTAAGTCGTTAAGTCGTTAAGCCACAGTATGCTAAGCAATGTTAATACAAAATCTATTCTAATATAAATCCTCTACTAACCAACGGAACACTTGTCACAATGCTCGCCGTCCGTATTGTAAATACATTTGAGACATTCTCCAGTGGTCCTGTTGCAGTTGCCAACAGCGTTAGGATCTACGTTGCCATTACACTGACACTCCTCACATTCCGTGGGAGGACCGAACTGACCAGTTGGATCACCGAAATGACCATCCGCGCAAACTTCACAACGAGGTCCTGTGAAAGAAACGCAACTTATGTAATTTGTTCGTTTAGGGACATTCATCTCCCGCTATTTTAACATCCTTTTAGCTTCTTCGAGTTTCGCAAGTATATCTCCATTTATCTGTTATTCACAGTAAAAATATCTTTATACCGATTTTTGTTTTTGTTTTACCGACTTTTTGGACTGATTTATTTAAAAAATTAACAAAATCCGGATCCGATAACAATGTATTTTCACTGTGATACGTTGCTGATAGCTACGACAATATGCTAGGACAATCGATACCAAGAAAATACACAAAACTGCTTTTGCTTAAGTTTAAATAACTTACTATTATTATTATATATTTTTTTTCTGGTACACAGAGAAGTGTTGTGATGCTCTATTAATCACTTTAGAGATATTATATGTAGAGAGACAAAATATACGAGTGTACTTTAGCCTAAGCAAGTAGAAATATTGAAATATTAAATATAAATATTATTTCGAGCAAGAATCTACAATTTTGGTGTCTACATTCAGACCTTTTTTAAGTAACCATAAATCACTGTAATATGTTACCTAAGGGTAACATATTTTATGGCTTTTAGACTCAATAAAGCTTTACACATTCCAAAATATCTAAAGAAGCGGAACATTGCTTGTAAAATATTAACATATGTTTAAAATGTGACTCACCAGTGTAACCAACCGGGCAGTCAGTACAAACGATGCTTTGATCCATCAACTGAATACACCCACTATCTTTAGGGCAAGGGCAAGGTTTACAGTCGTCCGGCGTCCCCGCTATAGCGTTACCATAGAAACCCTTTGCACACAATTCACAGTTGCTTCCTGTAGTATTGTGCTTGCAAATACAAAAACCTGAAAATATTTATTCTGTTATATTATTTATCGCAAAAAAACGTATTTTTTTAAAAAAAGGGGTAAAATTTTAAAAAATTATATCGTTGTGGTAGCAAATCAATGAAAAAGAACTTTAAGTGCACTGTGCAAGCTACTAAAATATTTTTATAGCAAAACGAAAAACTAACAAACCAAAATAGCTAAATTTACATTATTTTATTAATTTCAAAAACTACAACAGCCATGAATTCTTTTAAGGACATTTAGATACTTTCGATCCGTTTCTTTATCGTATCTCTTTATCTATAATTACTAGAATATTAACCGGCAAGTTATTGCTTTAAAAGAATTAAATTTATAAATATTAGTATCATCTATAAAGAATTATTCATCAAAATTTAAAAACATCGTATACCTGTTGCAGTATCACAAATATGGGCGTGACGGTTACAATCACAGGGTATGCAAGTAGAGTACGGTCCACCATTCGCAGGCTCATGTTTGTAACCAGGAGTACATTCCTCACAATAATCCCCAACATACGCTTTAGGGCAAGAACATTTCTCTACCCAATTGGCAGGAGGAGATCCTTTTTCCCTTCCAATCTTGGCAGTGTCTAATTTGAAATTCATTAAATATCCTTGACCATTTTTGTTGTAAGTTCCTCTAATTTTAATAGCAGTCAAATTTTGAAGGATGGACATGAATTCAAAGTTGGAAAGTGTTGGAGTCCAGCCATATCTTGGATCTTCCTGAAGTCTAAATTTATATTCTTGTGCCTGGAAAAAGCCGAAGTTATAAGAACGTAAACATAACTAATATATGGTAGACGCCAATAAAATAAGTAAATACAATCGCATTACAATTTCGCAGCTGCAGTTACATCGCAATCATTTATATCTATCGCTTGCTATTGATTCATATATATACTTACTTGATCAGAAGGTTCCGGATTGTTTTGTCCATAAATGTTCATCGATATCGAAGTACGAGCACCCTCTAAGATAATATCTTGTGAAGATGGATATCCTCGGTTTTCTCCAAGACGTAATGTGAATTTTAAGTCATGGTTATAAGATGGCCTTTGATCTCCCAAAAATTGACTTGACGCCACGAAGTAAACGATTTCAGACTCCTTCGATGACACGGCTAGGAAATGAATTTATAAATATTATTATGATGATTACTTAAAGGTAAATATTGTTGAGCAGCAAGATAGTAATTAAAAGTTACCTATATTTTGAGTATTGGCGTTAAACATAAGTTGAGAAGGATTGTGATCACTATCTTCTGCGGACCATTTTTCTGCGTCTCTAATGAAGTGGGCACTGAGCTCATGAGCTTGATACTTTGGCGCTGAGCTACACTGTGATGAATGTCCAAAGCAGAAGCATGGTGTACATCCAAACTCATTTTCAATGTCCAAATTGAAAAAACCAGGTTTACATCTTAAAATATTAAAATAATTATATTTTGTAATCCTAAACATTTAGAATAATATTTTAAAATTTAACAAAACACAGTATTCGTATTTAAGGCCATCGCGGCGCTGTGGGACAGTATCTTACAGTAAACACCACTGGTTATGGGTTAGATTCCCGTCCAAGGAAATTATTATATCCAAAAGAAGCTATTATTTCCACGCTATGATAAGAACGGCGTGAGCTTCCGCTATTTAACATGTAATGTGATAAAGAAAGTGGAAAACACAGTGTATCGACAGTATGCTTTCTCTATTTACCCTCCTATGCGCGAAAAGGCATTAAACTGAAAAAAATATATAAATGAACCTACTCTCTACACTGTTTTCCTTCAACGTTCTGTTTACAGACGCACACACCAGTTTCTGGATCACACTGTGGAATGTTGCCGTACGATCCGAATTCGTTACAATTACACGGCTTACAGCCTTGACTTGTGAATTCATAGTGATTCGGAGCGCAAACATCGCACTTATCACCTGTCACTCCTGGTTTACATTGGCATTTCCCTTCAGCGTTACATTGGAGACTTCTTGAACCTATAAAAATATGAAAAAAAAAGGTTGAATTATGAAAGTTTCAAAGTTGTTTATTTTGTCCAAAACATGTGTATATAGTTGTATAGATTATTTTTCTTCATGTGTAAATATTTCCGTACCAAGCGTTAATTGATAGATAGAAAATGTATGCTTTTCAACGCCGGCATTTTTAAGTTTAAGTTTATAAGTATTTTTTTTTATTATTTAAATATTTTTTTTACATAAATGTGTTTGATTATTTAACTAATAAATTAACTAAAATAATTTTATTGAGGCCATCATGGCACAGTGGAACTAGACTCATTTCCCCACTCTGGCAAGACAAAGCGCGGCGTAAAATTCCGGCACTCAACAGGCATTCTCGAATTCGGGCATAGAGTAGGAACAGAGTTTCTTGTCTATAAGTGGTGAAAAGCGTGAAATTGCGAAAAAAAAATCTTGCCACTTACCAGTAGGGTTACAATTGCACGCCATGCATATATCTTGTGTTCCTTGGAAGAAATTTTCTTTGCATCTTTCACAATTCGCCCCGTCTCTGTTCTCGGCGCAATCGATACAATGACCACCGTGACCGGTACGCTCATACAAATCCTTGTCGAAGTAGCATTTGTTTGAAAATCCATTACAATTACATGCTGTAAATAAATACAAAATATGGAATAGTTCTAGCACTGTGCATACTGACGGCGCTAGCTTTTAGTAAAACATATATTTGGCGTGTGATATATTTGATATATTATGTATCTATATATAAAATGCTTACGTTACTGAGTGACTGATAGATAACGTACAGGCGATACTATTGCCAAATAAAAACCGGAAATGTGGCAGGGTTCCTTGGGAAGTGAAGGGAAATATACTCAAAAATATTACGAAAATGGGAGAAAAAAGGATTTTAGGTTATAAACCAAAAATCCTTTTTTCTCCCATTTTCGTTCACGCAAATAATGTCCCAGGAAACTGAATAATAATTAAATATGTCAATAGCAGCAATTAAATTTATTAATCTGGCAGTTATAATATTTTGAAATAAATATTTTTATTGGGAAGCGCTAGCACATACAAATATCTTTATTTTATTATTATAAGCTTTTTCGAGGGCTTCAAATTGTAATGAAAATGTCAATTCTAATGAATTCTCTAATGTTTGTTACCACACATATAAATACGTTACGTCACTGTAGTAAAGTAATTAATCATAAATTGTATATATCTATCACTTTAAATACATATCTTAGAAAGCGATATTCTTTAAAAATTTTATAACAAAAATTAAATAAAATTCTAGTTTTTCATAAACATTTGCTAAGTTATAATCCTAATCAAGTAAATAACACTTATAACTTCATTAAATAAGTTGCACCTTCACCAAAAAAGGTTTATACGAAAATGTTTGGATTAGCCAAAGTTAAATATTTCGCAATTATTGAAACATTTATTTATTTTATTTATTTAATACTTTATTACACCAACAAAAATATAAATACACAATGAAATTAAACAAAGACAAGAAAAGAAAACAGTTTAGTGTAAAGGCGGCCTTATCACCACAGGTGATCTCTTCCAGGCAACCCCACTAAAAGTTAGAACACAATACAAAAAGATATGGGTTGGTGTACAAATGATTAATATATTTACTTAGAATAATAAACTTACTTAAACTTTACAACCTAAGAATTAAATGCAAGTTTACATAAATAACTATATGAATATATAATTATAAATATATAATTATAAATATATAATTATAATAAATAATTATGAAAATAACAATAAACTTACATAGACAATATATTTTAAAAATGTATACATATAACTCTTATAGGGAAAGAAAGTAGTCTTTGAGACGACGCTTAAAAATAAGAATTAAGAATTAATAAGAAAGAAGACATTTATTATAACTCTAATATAATTATTATAGTTCTTGGAGGTATTATCCAAGAAGTGGATGATATTTCGATTTTTTTATTTACGAGTATTGTTATATTATTGCCAAATTACAGAAAATCTTTAGAAATCTTAGTCTATGTATTACTCTAATATATAATGTATTCAGTATTTTCAAAAAGGTAACAAACCGTAAAAAAGGTAACAAACGTCTCCATCCACAAACTTTCGCATTTATAATATTAATAAAATATTCAAGGCTAAACGCTTTTTTACAAAATTCATGGAGAGATAGATTTAAAATACACGATATTCTTTTTTTATGGAAAATGGAAGGCAAACTAGCAGAAGGACCACCTGATGGTAAGTGGTTACCTTCGCCCATGGAGATCTACAACACCAGAGATGTTGTAGATGCGCTGCCGACCCAGAGGATTCAGAAGGACGGGGAATACAATGTAGTCCACGCTCGGAACCATAGCATTCTAGGGAAATGATGGGTAGGAAACAAAAAAATTCGCAATTGCTTTAAAAAGACAATAAAATTTCGACTCACCCTTGCATTCATGCACGTTTGTGGGTGACGCGCGTCCCCACGGCGCGTCGTTGTAGAAATCTAAACACTTCTCGCATTCGCGACCCGCTGTGTTGTGTTCACATCTGTTTTAATCATTATTTTAAATAACTTTAACATTTTAACCGAATTGAAAAAATGAAGTTCCCAATTCGATTGTACTACTACTACCTACTACTACCGCCTACCACTACTTTATACAAATCCAATATCCAAAGGTTGCCTGGAAGAGATCGCTTTAAGCGATAAGGCCGCCTTATTGTACGCTATTACTACGAGTACTTCTTTGTTATTTGTTTATTTGTGTGCAATAAAGAATATTTGTATTTGTATTTGTATTTGTACTTTTTATGTGTTACCGCATAACTTGTACGAGGTGAACCAATTTTGATGACTTTTTTGTATGTTAACAGGTGCTTATGGCATGCTCCCGTTTAAATTAGTTAAGATTTGACGAGCATGAGTTATTTCTAATAATATTATTTTTTAGTGCATTTATTTGAAGTCGATATCTTTTTTTTGCTAAAATTAATTAAATAATTATTTTATTAACGATAGGCTTAAGTTTAACCGTATTAAGACCGTATTAAAACATCATGATGTTAAGCGATGATACGGTCTACTTGTTGACATTCGATTAGAACCCCAAATTTATAAAAAAAATAATCTTCGTACATTTGAATTAGGTTCATCTTTTAGTTTCAGCCCAATTAAGGACATGGTTATGACACTCCAACGTCATTTTATTAAGACAGACTAGCGTAAAGATAACAATTAATAAAGATGGACACTCCCTGAATATTATGATCATAGTCATTCGAATATTGTCGTGTTGGTCAAATGTAACTCAAAATTGTTAACAGTAAATTCCATTATATTTTGTAATTTTAAATTTGCTTATAATTATTTTAAAAAAATCTAAACATAAAAAATTGATCAAAAAAACAAACATTGTTATTTTCGGCTGGATTCTTTTTACTATCACATAATGACATCTAAACACAATTTAACCTTTTGATATATATATTAAACTGATCAAAAAATATATCTATATAAGTAAATTTGAATTATAATTAAAATTGCTTACTCATAAGAATTAATATTTTAACAAAAAAAGAAACGGATTTCAAATAAAATGTACAAAGAAGTAAAAATATTACGAATATCCCAATAACTAGTTATCAGATCTTAACATCATTTAAATAGGACCACATCAGAAAATTCTCTTTCAACAATTCCATTCCCCACTTTCCGCTGAACTGAGGCATTTGCGAGTTGAGTGGCGGAACTCAACGACGCGCTATGCCTTGTTACCAAACCCAATAAAAGAAAATACTAAATTTTACATTTCCTGGAGTGGGGATCGAACCCACAACCTGTCGCGTTTACAGTCGCACGCTTGTGCCTCTGCGCCACGACAGGCGTTAAATTTAAAAAACTATAAAATATTTTTCAATACAATTTATAATACCTGCAATATCGAGCTCTGGAGCCATCAGAAAGTTCCTGGGTATCGCAAACCGAGGCGTGGCCGTTACACTTGCAGCGAGCACCTACAGCTACATCAGCTATGGCATACCAGTATGACTGTAAAACTTGCAGGTCACCGAATATCTCATCTCCGAATGTGTTTAAACGATCTAAAGATATACGTATGTCTGTCGCTGTTACCCATTCCTAGAAATTATTTAATTGGTATATTATTTCAACAGAGAGTTCATTGAGAAGGATGCTTTATCAGCTGAATTCAGCCAGTTATTATGATTAACCAAAATATGTAATATTTATAATATATCTAATGGTTTTTTAAGAATCTTTGCCTTACGAATCTAAAAATGATTTTTATTATTTTTTCAACGTTCCTTAGACGGTTAAAACTACCTGTGAATGTCAATTTAAATTTATACCTGTAGTTCCGGACTATTGTCAAAGGTATACGCAGAAGGTCTGCCTTCAAGTGTTGAAAATAACACATTTCCTCCCGAAAGGGGAGAAATATCAGAATATTCGCTAGTACATAGTGCTCTCGTTTCAGCGCCAAGTTCAGCTGCTCGTTGTTCTTGCACTCCATAGGTATCTCGACATGATGCACTGTTATCATAAAATACTTAACTTATTTTAGATAGAAAAGTAACCCCTTAACATTTGATAGTTGTAATGGATAGATGATACAGTGGCAGGGTCCATCGCCTTACAGTAAGAGGAGCTCAGAACAGTGCCTGGGACTGGCGACCCAAGTATATGCTTAAAGGGCCCCTTTAAAATGCATTAACACTCAACACCACTGTCTTCTAACTAATCAAATTAAAAAAAATACTATAAATGCAGCCCTTGAAATACGTGGTAAAAATGAACTGATCTCGTTCGTTGATCGTGTTCTAGACAGGATGAAATTTTTTTAGTAAATTATAAAGAGATTTTTGTTTTGACTATTGTAATCATATACAAAATCAAATAAATCAATTAGAAATAGATACTAAGATATTTTTTCTTATAAATGAAGCTAATTTAAGCTCGGAATTTTGATAATTGTAATTGAAAAAAGCTGTACGTAGTTATATCTTTATCATTTACTTTAGTGGGTCGACATATTTTAAAAATAAATATAAGGTTACTGATGATAAAAAAGTGTATTTATTTTCACATATAGGTACGCGGGGGTATATGCGGGGGAGGAGTAAGCAGAGAGAAACTCGTGTTAAGACACGTCTTTTTCAACTTTTTCCTTATTCACGCCTTTTTTATAGTGAAAAAACCCTTTTAAAGTTACCCATCCGTTGTGAAATCAAACGGATTATGTAGGACTCCTAAGCCAGCAGATGAAAGTCTGTCCAACTACTCACTAAAACCTCACGATGTCCCTCCTCAATCGCCACTAGCCGAGGCCATGGGAACTACTCCAATCTTCCATAAATTATTCATGGTTTTAATAACTTCATTTTTGTCTAACCATCTATCAATTTTAAAAAATATTGCAACACTATTTAGTATTTATTTTGTCTAAATATTTAACATGTGTTGATTTTAGTTTTTTAAACTAATTTATTATTATTCTATTAACATACCTAAAATACTGATATGGCTCCCAGTCGGATTCTTCACTGGTTTTCTTGTAAATAGCAAAACTTTGCGGTCTCGGCGAGTAAAACACAATTCGCACGTATGTTATATCGTATGCTTTACCTGTGATAAATGAAATAATTTAGATACTCACATAAATAATATCTAAAACAATAAATTAAAATTACATACAGATAGCAAAATGAAACTGTAACGAACCGTAAAAAGCATTATTAATTATGTGATAATCTTATATATAAGACACATTAGTCTAAAGTTTCATATTTTCTAGATGTGTTCAGTAGTTTTTGCGTGAAAGAGTAACAGACATCCATCCTCACAATCAAAACATATATAATATTAATAGGATTTCTTAAATAATATAAAACGAAAGAAGAAAATCTGAATCGTAAATAATCGTAAATATAAGTTACAATACAAATGTTTACACGATAGTTATTTTTAAGATCTAATATGACGTAAATTTTACTTTGGATTTACTTGGTAATAGTACTTTAGTAGTAATTTAAGGCTTACCTAAATGTAACGTTAAATTTACTTGATGTGGATATTGTATTTGCTCCCTCATAGTTTCGGATTGCCACCAAGTCTGATTGTCCTGTTCATAATGCAGATCGGTTAGGTAATAGCTGGAGAACTGCCCCGGTTGACAATAGTCGCAGGATCTAAGTAAAATTAACATAAATTTATTACGTTTGTAGGTTGTATAATTATTATATTACAAAAATAACTTAAGTTAACCTTAAGACAAACCTAATCAAAGATATTCAAAATATTTTTATTTAATTTTTTTTTATGGATAACGGATGGCAAACGAGCAGAAGTATCACCTGATGGTAAGTGTCTACCTTCGCCCATAGATATCTACAACACCAGAGATGTTGTAAATGCGTTGCCTACCTAGACAATAAAGATGGAAGGGGAGGACAATGTAGTAGTTCGCTATCGGAACCACCGCATTCTGGGAGAAGGTCGAGGTGGGATAGAGGAAAACCTGGCTAACATGCCATCGAACCGGAACACATCATTAGATATTTGACGGTTCGTCTTTGATAAGATAGTTGTCATTACTTTGTAAACACTTTTGAGTCAAGATGAATTAAATCTACCGACTTGAAAGGCAGTTCTGATGAGAAGCAAGCAAGTAAAAATCCCGAAGAACTTTTCAAAAGTTATTACGGTTACTTTAATTTTCTGTAGTGCAATTAAAGTTGTAATAACTTATTATTGGCAGAACAGTAAATAAGAACAGAAAGATTAAGTTTAATGGCAAATACCCTCCTATGTCACATATTATTTAAAATTAAAAACATATTTACAAGAGTATCTTTTTCAATTTACCGTGTCGAGGTGCCGGCAGAAGTCTGAATACAAAACATTTTCATGCCATTATCACCGCATGTGTTTGTTGCCTCCATTTGTACCATAAACGCTGCGTTCTCGAACTCTGGTATACATCGCTAAAAATATAATATTTAATTAGTTTTTTGTTAACACATTATTTGTATATTGAAAGATAGATAGAAAAATCTAATTCCGGCCTCCATATTGAGGTAATTAACGCCAGAAGAAAACAACTTTAATAGTAGAAATAAACATACTGTCGTGGCGCAGAGGCACAAGCGTGCGACTGTAACAGCGACAGGTTGTGGGTTCGATTCCCACTACATCAAATGGAATTTTTCATTTCCTGGGTATGGTAACGAAGGCAAAGCGCAGCGTTGAGTTCCGCCACTCAGCACGCAATGCCTCAATTCGGCGAAAAGTGGGGAACGGAGTGTCTTAACACTAGGTTCCCTCTGCCTACTCTACTATGGATGCAGCGTGAAGCTATGTGTGTATGTATAAACATACTAATTCGCAAATAGGACCTGAATTCGACACCAACAAGGTCAGTCAAACATATCACCACTAAGCCATAAAGGCATCATTAGTTCTTATAAAGAACTTTACGTTTTTTTTAAATAAAATCAATAATTTAATTATCTACTTTGATTACAATGAACATAATAAAAATATAAGACAATACGGAAACGTGTTTACGACTCATCCCAGATGGTGGTTTTGCCGCCAAAATAGTTACTCTATATATAGTGGGTAGGACGTTCACACCGCCTTAGTTATGCCTGCACCGGCTATTACGACGCCCATTAAAATCGAGAATACGAATATGTTTCGTAATGTATAACAATTTTAGCCGATTTCAAAAAAGGAGGAAAACGCCTGTCGTGGCATAACCGTGCGACTGTAAACGCGACAGATTGTGGGTTCGATTCCCACTCCAGAAAATGTAAAATTTAGTATTTTCATTTCTTGGGTTTAGTAACAAGGCAAAGCGCGGCATTGAGTTCCGCAACTCAACACGCAATGCCTCAATTTGGCGGAAAGTGATGAACGGAAATGTTGAAAGAGAATGGAGTGTCTAACACTAGGTTCTCTGGTTCACTCTGCCTACCCTGCCATATGCGGGTTACAGCGTGAAGTTAAAAAAAAAAGGTTATCATATCGAATGTATTTTTTTTATTTGATAGTCCATACATTTGTACTGGGTGAATCAGTTTGGATGATTCTTTTTTTGTGATGGTTGGTGCTTTTGATGTGTTCCAATTTAAATTTAGTTAGTATCTAACGAGTAGTTTTTGACTTATTCGTAATCAGTTTACTTTTGCATTTAGTGCATTTTATAGGTAATAACAGGTTAATTAATTCATAACTGCATCTCCATACCAAGCGTGAATAAGTTGACTAATCAAAAATACTTTATTTTCAAGGCTCTTGTTTTTAAGTTTAATTTTTATCTATAAATTCAGTTTTTATATTAATTAAATATCGGTTTCTTTCATTTTTTTATTTTACAATAATTTGAAATTGCAATTACAATGTTATGAATAGATAATTATCGATCTAACGATACATCTTCTGATTGCGTAGCGAAAATAAAACGCTTACCTACTTAAAAATTGGTTCAGAAGATTATTATTAGTAGGACTCATTATTTTTTGTACCTGTGTGGTGTTTTTTTTAATTTTACTATCGTAAAATATTCGAATACTTGAAATATAGATTTTTTTTTTAACTTCACACTGTATCCCGCATATAGCAGGATAGGCAGAGGGAACCTGAGAACCTAGTGTTAAGACGCTCCGTTCTCTTACAACAATTCCGTTCCCCACTTTCCACCGAATTGAGGCGACTGAACTGAGTGGCGGAACTCAACGCCGCGCTTTGCCTTGTTACCAAACCCAGGAAATGAAAAATTTCATTTCCTGGAGTGGGAATTGAACCCACAACCTGTCGCGTTTACATGAAATTTAGATGAATAGTCTAAAAATGATAAGGTTCATAAATTAATAGTTGAACTACAATACAGATAGCAAGAAACACCAAATTTCCATATTATTTGACAACCATCGTGTCACAGTGCTTAAGGTTAACATACTGTACATACGTTTGTGGGTTCATTTCTGGTTAAATCATATTATATACATATTTAAAGAAGTTTTATGATTGCAATTTTACAATAGAGCTGTTTAAAAAACAGCTTACTTGAAAAATTAACTTTAATATTATTTTTTTAACAAAAACTGCCAATCAACTGTGAATTTAATAAAAAAAAACTAGTAAATTAGAACTATATTTTATATCTGGTTACAACGGATGTCGTGATAAGCCCGTTCCGTTGGCCTCTGATAACAAAACATTAGGCTGCGAGAGTAAATGAACTCATTACAGTATCAATTGCCTTATAACATATAGTCGATAACCTTTAGATAATCTGTCTAAAAAGACCCGTTACTAGCGTACGTTTTTCATTATTAAAAATAAAAAATGTACGGTCAATGAATATGCTTAGAATATTTTATCTTTATTATATATAACTTAGTTTTATGGTACTTAAAGTTAGTTATACTATTTTAAAAATCATCTATGTACTCTATGTAGAGCTAATTTGAAATGGAATTGGTACATATTTTCTTATACAACTCAAAAAATATATTTCAAACTAAGTAAAAACAAACAAATTTGAAGTTAACTTGGAGAAAAAAAATGATACTTCAAACAGCCAAACATTAGTCCTCAAAACTGAAGTCACACAATAAATAAACAGTAAATATTTATAACACCTATATACATTAATTGCAAAAACTACATATGAATGAATCATAGATAAATCGCTCCAAATGGAAAGGCTTTATTCCAGTCGAGCATAGATTAAACAGCCGTGGACATGTCAAAAATGACAGGAACAAAAAGTTTAAAAGCTCTATTTAATACTTACTTGAGGTTGTCCGTCGTTGTTGTAACACGACGCAAGTTTCTGTGATCCTATCCTAGGTGTGTGATAGTAATCCTGTGCAGAAGTAATAGATATAAACGTTAGAAAGTATGTGTAAATGTGGACAAATGGTCGCGCCATTTTGTGAGAGCGCGTGCAGCTCGCGTCGACGCGCCTCTGGTCGACCGAGCACTGACGCTCCGCTCGTTTCACAACACTACGCCAAAGAATATTTAAGTAGTCTGAGTCATGTGCTGGTGCCTCACAGAGGACAGATGGGTTTAACTCGTAACTATACTTGTGGAATTCTGAATAAGAAATCAATATTATTTAATAATAATTTATAGCAGATAATGGTCCATATTTCTTAGGTTGGCTGACGACGATTTCTTAGGTTAAGTGCACATCTAATTATTTGTCTTTTTTTTATATTATTTATTTTATATGTCTCATATTATTTGTCTTCTTGTTAAGAAACTTTGCTAGATGGCTTCAGGAAACTTACTTAAATCTAAGTAGATACATCGGGGACTTTGCCTGTAGTTTTTATCAACTTAATATTTATTTTGTAAATAGTAAATTGCGACTTTAAGAAAATAATTTAAACTTTAAAATGAAAATGTAAATAAGAGTAATAGAAATTGTATTTTACATTAATATCCTGTTATTAAACGTCATTTTTTGGAATAAATAGTATGAAATAGAATCAACCCGATCAATCCTCCTTCGTGTGTTCTCCATACAACGTGAGATTGGTGAAGTGATTTGTGCTTTACTGGCACGTTGGAAACGCCATAATTAAAGAACTGAACTGAACTGAAATAGAATCAAGTACAGTATATTATTAAGTAATATGCTAATTATACCTATAGCTTGATAGTTAGAGTTTTAAAGTTTACTCTTTGTATAAACGACAATCCCGAAGAAAAAAAAATAGTATCGAACGCGTAACGCATTTTTTGAAATATTTTTAAAAATTATAAATAAAAAGAAATGTTTTTTTACTACTAAGACTAAGTGGTTAAAATATAAACATATTTTTCAACCAGTTTACCAATACCTTATAATCTTTGTGCGGTGGCGGAACACATTTCTAAGCGCGCTGTGGCCTCATAGCGACCGTTTTTTGTGAACGAACCTGAAAAGGTCTGAGCTTTTGTTTTCTGTTAAGACCCACCATGTGCGGTCGTTCATGTGAAAAAAAAATAATAATCCTAATCTCTATTTTACTTCAAAACTAAAAAAAATCGAACTTTCAAAAAACTACTTTTAATTAAAATAATATAATTTATTTATCAAATTTATAATATATTAATTCGATTTTATGAAGAAATAAATAACATTTGTATAGAAAATCTGAATATTTCTTGTATACGTGATTCAGATTACTGTGCATCCACAGTGCTGACGCAGACGAGTGCATTAGGTCATTGTATAGCACTGTCTCTCTCACACCGTATTCCGTCTCCCTCGCACTAGGGCTTACAGTCTCTTCGATACCTTACCTGACCCCCTCGGATGGAAGTCAACCTTTAATTAAAACTAAGAGAAAAAACTTTCTTATTAAATTGAACTAGATCACTTACTCGCATAACATTTAAGATCCCTATAAAAATTAAATATTTAATCGTTTTTTTATAGTAGTAATAAAAAAAAGAACTATTGAGCTTAATAACACAACTGTGCCAAGTTTCATGCTCCTCCGTCCTCGTAATTTTTGTAAAAAGGGGTACAAAGTTTTTGCTTCACGTATTAATATATAGATACCTGTATGAATTATATTTTACTTATATTATAAATGCTAACATTTTTAAAGATGGTTTGAAATTTGTTACTCTTTTACGAAAAACTACTGACCTAGATGACACTTTACAGTAATAATAATAGTAATAATAATTGCTTATATATCAATTTAAAAAAAATGTTTAATTTGGCCATTATATAACAATAAACATATATACTATATACGAAGTAAATCTCATGTACTTTTTTTTTAATTTTATCTTTTCAGTTCTCCTCAATTACGTGTAACATGCATTATTTTAATAATAAATCACTCACTTTTTCCCTCTTTTTAAATATACTACGTAATTCGCGGAACTTAACGCTGCACCTTGATTGACTTTATCAGAGGCAATACAAATGTTTAAATACAAGTACAGTTAAGCTCTTCTTAAATTATTAAAAGTTTACTCTATATTTTACATACACATACATATATAACTTAACGCTGTATCCCGCATATAGCAGGGTAGGCAGAGTAAACCTGGTGTTAAGACACTCCGTTCTCCACTTTTCGCCGAATTGAGGCATTGCGTGCTGAGTGGCGGAACTCAACGCCGCGCTTTGCCTTGTTACCATACCCAGGAAATGAAAAATTCCATATCCTGGAGTGGAAATCGAACCCACAACATGTCGCGTATACAGTCGCACGCTTGTGCCTCTGCGCTACAGGTGTCTATCTCTATATTTTAACATATATAAACAACAAATTCAAGTCCCAATTAAGGAAAATTTAATAGACAAAAACGAAAAAGGAGTGATGCCTCCAAGAGAATGTAAACTCTTAAATTAAGTTCATTTGGGTGACTATTCGCAAAAAATCTAACTAATTTTACTATACAAAAAAATATAGTTACTTTGCTATTCACTACAGTTAACATGTGGCGGACATCTGGATACTTCTTGGAATACACATTATGTATTTATATGAAAATCGTTCTTTAATTTTAGTGTATGCAAAGAACAGAGGACACTGTTCATTAAGAATAATGACATACTTTAGTAAAGTGCGTGAAAGAAAATATATATGGAAAGTGGGGAACGGAGTGTTTTAACTCTAGGTTCCCTCTGCCTACCCTGCTTTATGCGGGATACAGCGTGAAGCTATGTATGTATGTTATTAGCTAATAATCGTGGTCACGATAATATTTAAATTATTTTCTTTTCCCCGAATTCCGCCACTTAATACTCTTAAGTTTCGAATAGAAACGGAAAGTAGAAACGCCTGTTGTGACGCAGAGGCACGATGTGCGACTGTAAACGCGACAGGTTGTGGGTTCGATTCCATTTCCAGGAAATGTTTAAATGTAAAGTATTTTATTTTCATTTCCTGGGTTTGGTAACAATACAAAGCGCGGCGTTGAGTTCCGCCACTCAGCACGCAAAGCCTCAACCCGGCGGAGAGTGGGGACATTAACGTAACATTAACATAAAAAAAACATACATCCATCCTCATAATTCGTATTTATTATATTTGTAGTACAATTTTGTGAATTCATAAGTTTATTCTGTCATATTGTAGTACATTTATTTTTTATATCTCCCTGTCTTTGATATTATTATTGATATACACGATATATAAATATTTTGAAAACTTAATTCGCTGATAAAGTAAGACCTAATAAGCTAAGCGGAAGCTAGTGTTGTAACAAAATGTGTTAGAGAGCAGCCAAAGTCAGATAACAGGGTTCAAAGAACTGAACTCATGTAGAAAAGTGGGTGAACTTTAACGAGATAGAGTCAAATATTGTCATATTATTATTATGTCTTCTTGAATAGTCGCTGGTTCAGTACCCGTATGATGTAAATAATTTAATTAGTTACAGTTTTTTCATCTTTAGAAAATGAAAGACAAGACGTGTTAAATTAGAAACTATTTTTTCGCAATCGAACGCAATCGTTCACTTTTTACTAATCTATAATTAAATGCAATTTTTCATTATAAAAAATTTTGTTAGTATAACTTGAAACAATGACCTCTTGCGACTGAAACGGTAGTTTCCTAGAGACGTATTAAAGTATATAAACTAAGGTTGTAGCCAAATTTTGGCAATTCAGTTCAAGCTGATAGATGGCATTGATTTAAAAAAAAGAGACCCGTGATCATAAATATAAATGATTTTCTTATAACATTTTCACATCTCCCAGAGATTTTAGAGGCGAAAGAAATAATCTCATGATAAATATTTTCATACTATTTTCTCCATCCATTTATATTGACTTATTTGCATGCCCAATGGTAAAATGTGCATGAATACCTAATATTGTAAAATTGCGACATACTTTGTATCCTACACCTACGTTCATAGCAAATAAATATTAACTAGACTGCATAGAGTCCGTAATTCTTTTATGGGACAATATGTACGCTTTTACAATAGGATCCCAGTAAACGTCCAAAAATATTCTATATCACAATTTAAAAAAGTTGTGATAAGACGTTTGTGCGTTAAAGGTTATTACTTAATTAATGATTTTATAAATGATAACATGCCTTGGGAATGAAATGCTCGCTCCAATCTATTTCAAAGGTATCATTGGCACTAATAAATAATTGTAAAGTATTGACTGAGGAAAAAACAAGTCCTGCTGAGTTTCTTGCGCCGGTACTTCTCAGGTCTGAGGCATTAAATTTAGTGAACCGGTGATAAATTATTGACGTTCAAAAAATGAAGCATGTAACTTCTTACTTTGAATAAAATTATTTGAATTTGAATATTATTATTATAATATAACATCATTATATCTCTTGTAACACTTATAATAGGGCATATATATTTTTTCTAAATATTAATGGGCCTTAGGATTTATTTTATTTTAAGGGTAGTAAAGAATTTAAATAACATAAAACAGAATTTAAAAGTAAAATTTAAACTTTATAAAGCCTCCCCTGAAAAATGTCCATATTTAGTTTATTTCAATTCTTCATTTTATTAGATCAACTTATCTACACATAGTACGAATATACAAAACTATTTTGTTGGTAAGACTTATCGACAATGCATACTGACAATACAACTGAACATGAAATTCTTAAATGTTTGAATGGTTTACCAAGGAGTGTGTTTGAGCACAAAGAGGAAATTATTGGAACTTCCTACGGAATCGAAAAAAGGGGGGCGTAAATCCTAGTATTTTTTTTTGTCTTTTTAGATTCACAATTTATCCTTAGCGATGTAGTCAAAAAGTTTTACGTTTTATAGTTGAAATTATGAACTACTAAATTAAACAAAAAGGTACAAAAAAGCAACAAGAAGTTTTACATCCTTACTAATATTATAAATGCGAACGTAACTCTTTTTGTCTGTCTGTTACGCTTTCACGCCTAAGCCACTGAACTGATTCTGATGAAATTCGGTATGACAGTAGAACTGAAGTTGGGAAAGGACATAGAATACTTTTTATCACGAAAATAAATTTTTAACAAATAGTTTAAACTAAACCTTGGGTACCTATAACCGAATTCCACGCGGGCAAAGCCGTGGGCGGAAAGCTAGTATTATTATAAACAAACTTAAATTTCTAATATCCCATATGGTTCTTAATGAAAGATCGATGTATGTGTATCTAACAAAGTACTTGCTAAGCAATTTTTATTATGTAGGTATAATAGACTAATCAAATAAAGTGACCTCATAACACTATAGAGCGCAATGTTTGTCCATTGCAGTGTAATTTCATAGGTACACTCTCTTATATGTCGTAAACATTTAGCGTGTACTAATAAAATATACTTCATTAAGTACAATTATTTAAGCCAATGGCCCCGGTGACGCGTTAACAACGCGTTGTCTTTAGCAATGTATGTATATGTCATATAACTCCTTCTCTATATAAACTATAAGTATGCCAAGTTTCACGGTCCTCCGTCCGCGTAATTTTCGAAGGGATCCAAAGTTTTCGCTTCACGTATTTATATAGATACAATAGGTTCACAGTCTTTACGGCATAAAAGAGAAGTCGGAGAAAACCTAGTGTCAAGATACTACCTTCTGTCCTAATCTGAGAAATGGCGTGTTAATTAGCAGAGATAAACGCCGCGCTTTGCCCTACTAGAGCTGAAAAATGAATATAATTTAAATACAGCAAAATATATTTTTCTTGGTCGGTTCCTTCATTACTGAAGGTCGTGCCCATTTGAATATGAATTCTCGGTTCTGACAAGCTTCGCGTTCTTGTAAAGAAACAGCTTTTGACACGATCAGTACTGGGTTCGATCCCAGCTCGGGGATGCCACACAATACTAGCAAGTAATATACAAATATATTTATCGTTATTTTATTGCTAAGCTACATAAAATGTTTATGAATTTGTAATAGTAACCCATGTGTTGTACTAATATATCATTTTGATATATTATAATAAAAATTCACCTACTAAACGAATTAGCAGTTTTTGCCTGAAAGAGCAACAAATACCCATATATCCTCACAAATTTTCCCACTTATGAAATTGGTAGAATATTACTATAATTTAAATATATAGTTTGGAATTTTTACATATATATAAATTAAACATATTTGTAATTAAAACAATAGTGGAATGCAATAGAAAAAGCGATGAAAATGAATGCAATTTATAAACAATGTTAACATTGCAGCCATCGAGGCTATCTTGGTGTAATGAACAGCGTCTGAGTGTAAACGCGATTCGATTCTCATACAGGTTAATGATTATATTTAAATTATTTTCAATTCTTCGCTCTGGTAGGACTAAGAAAGGCTTGAAGTTTCATCTCTTAACTGACACCACCACTTCCACCAGTGATTTATTGTAATTAATAACAGTTGAGCATGTCGTGGCGCAGAGGCACAAGCGTGCGACTGTAAACGCGACAGGTTGTGGGTTCGATTCCCACTCCAGGAAATGTTAGTGTTTTCATTTCCTGGGTTTGGTAACAAGGCAAAGCGCGGCGTTGAGTTCCGCCACTCAACACGCAATGCCTCAATCTAGCGGAAAGTGGGGAACGGATTTGTTGAAAGGGAACAGAGTGTCTTAACCCTAGGTTCTCAGGTTCCCTCTGCCTACCCCGCTATATGCGGGATACAGCGTGAAGTTAAAAAAAAAAAAGATTCCCCACTTTACACCGAATTAAGGCATAGCGTGCTATATATATACCATCATACTATTTTATTCATACTACTTATAAATCAAAATATTTAAATTGGAACCCACAATCTCCGTCCAAGCATCACTTACTTACATCATCACTGTAGCACTGATTCAATGTAGATATATAGTTGTAGATAGACAGGTGTAAACTGACCTGCGTTGTCTCACCCCTTTTGACAGCCCACCTCTGCGCAGTGTTTTTCTCTAATTAGTATTTGGTAGTAAGCAAAATAGTATAACTTTAGTTTTTATATATTTTTTTATTTAATTATAATTATTTATTGCAAATGAAATTATTTTTAAATGAATTTATATTTTAATATTCGAAGAGAAATGGGATTAATTTAGTAGAATAGTTTCAATAAAAATATGTAAAATTTATGGAAAAGAAAGGTCTTATCATATACTAGGTAATCTAGTCAAGACAAATATACAATTATTTTTTTTTAAAAGAGTTTTCGTCTCAAGCTTTGTATTTACTTTATTTATATATGTATATTTGTACTTAGCGATTCTCCCATAGCTTCTTATAACTACACATAAACTAGAATATTACTTCTGTCTGTTCATTGTATTGTTATCGAAAAACACAATCCAATTTCATCCACCAATTTGTCTACAAAAATTTAATGGATATTTAATAATATACCAAAAACTTAGCAATTGTTTTTTTAATACTTTTAGCATTAATTAAGTATAACAATGACATGTAACAGTAATTACAAGAAAATAACCACTTTTAAGGCATTTTGTTAATTCTGGTGAAATTATAATGAAATTTAGTGGGTAGCACATTTTCCCTAAAGGCTGAATGGGCACGCAACATTGAGGATAACTAACCCCAGTCATTGTCAACGTCTAATGGTGTTCGGTACAGACATGGATTCTAAGGCAAGTCTTTTATGGTACAATATCTTATATTAAGAGTATCCAAATGTAAGTATACGAGTATGTACTATATATTTAGGAACTCCTCAAAATAATCTGGTATAGCTAAGTTAAAGACTTAGATTATTAACCAATTTCAGCAGAGAAGGAAGTTACAATCCGACTGTATTTTTTATATGTATTTTGATAATTATTTTTTTATATGACGCCTGTCGTGGCGCAGAGGCACAAGCGTGCGACTGTAAACGCGACAGGTTGTGGGTTCTATTCCTACTCCAGGTATTGAAATTTTTCATTTCCTGGGTTTAGGTAACAAGGCAAAGCGTGGCGCTTAGTTCCGCCACTCAGCACGCAATGCCTCAATTCGGCGGAAAGTGGGGAACGGAGTGTCTTAACACTAGGTTCCCTCTACCTAGCCTGCTATATGCGGGATACAGCGTGAAGCTATGTATGTATGTATATGATAGCTAGTACTTCTGATGTAGTCCCATTTAAGTTTTAAAGTAATTAGTAATAATTTTACTTTTTATACTTTTTATTTGAAGTCGGTTTTCTTTATTCGTTTAAATCTCAAATATCTATTTATTTACGACTACATTTTGTTCTTAATTAAAACTTTAAAAAGTTCGTGCTTACAGTACCTTTATAATTTTTGTTCCAAACCTATAACTTTATAACATTTGTAATGATTATTTATGAGATAGTATTTATAATAATTATAATATTTGAACTTATGAGACCATAATGGTACAGCGGGATAGCGTTTAAATGTAAAGCCCATTGTTTATGGGTTCAATCCCGACTTGGAGTAATATTTATATATCTATTATTTTCATTTTTACACTCTGATAAGACAAATCGTAGCATTAACTTCCACCGCTCAATACACGTCTCGGTTTCAAGGAGAAAGTGGACAATATTGTTTGACACTAGGTTCTCTCTATACATAAACTCTTCTATATATATATATATATATATATATATATATATATATATATATATATTTATTTATATTTATATTGTATATATATTGTATTTTATGTAATATTATATTTTTATATAGAGCAAGGAGAGAGGAATACTGAAGTTGGATCCACGGCAGCGGTCCGGCGCTGAGACTAAATCAGAACTAACACCTCAGGTAAACTTTATTATTTTTTTGTATTTACTATATTTACTATAATATAATATTATATTTAACCTTTAAAAAGACGAAAAATACATGAGAACCCCTCTAAGGCCTTGTATAAAGAGATTAATGATTTTAGACGAAGAAAGAATTAGCAGGGACTGCAACATTTGGCGCTCCGTTTTCTCTTGTAGAAATAAAGCTAGAACGTGTCTAACTGTATGCCATTGTTTTGGGTTCCAATTCCTACACAAATGTTTATTGACTCGCGAGAACGACCTAACTTTTCTGGAGAATATCGTGACGCATGTGTCTGTAAACGTTATGATTATGAGTTGATTCGTTCGACTACTTGAAAGAATGATTATATTAATCCCACTCCAGGATATGTAAGTATTTTCATTTCCTGGGTTTGGTAACAAGGCAAAGCGCGGCGCTGAGTTCCGCCACGCAACACGCAATGCCTCAATTTGGCGGAAAGTGGAGAACGGAAATGTTGAAAGAGAATGTAGTGTTTTTACACTAGATTCTCTTATTCCCTCTGCCTACCCCGCTATATGCGGGATACAGCTTGAAGTTAAAAAAAAAAAAAGAAGAAAAAAACGAATATATTGTGCGACATTGAGATTTGCTCTATCTAGAGACTAAAAAGGCAGAAAGTGGGAAAATGGACTACATAGCACTACTGCCTGCCTCAAATTTAAAAGATAGAAAATGACAAAAGTATAATACGAAAATATTTAACATTTTTACAATAACAAAATATAATAACTTGATACATTGATATAGGATTCGGTTTTAATTTTAATATACCTTTATTATTAAAGAAGTTAAAAACGAATATAAATAAACCAAACACCTCTCATTATTTTGTTTTAGAATTCCTTCACAACTAAGAAGTGTAAATTAACTACTAATAGAATGCTTAATTCAATAATTGACATGACCTACATTTTCACGTTTCACGTCTAACAGGGAGAACTTTGATAACTTTTTACGAACTAAATTATATAGTCTTTAGAAGGCTAGGGGACTATAATAAAACAATACAACATATCCAGTACAAGGCGTGAATATATTTATAAATCAAAATGCATGTTTTTCAGGGCAGGCTTATTATTATATTTAAATTTAAAAATGTCGTGGCACAGGCACGATGTGCGACTGTAAACGCGACAAGTTGTGGGTTCGATTCCTACTCCAGGAAATGTAAAATTTAGTATTTTCATTTCTTGGGTTTGGTAATAAGGCAAAGCGCGGCGTTGAGTTTCGCCACTAAACACGCAATGCCTTTGTTTTGGCGGAAAGTGGGGAACGGAAATGTTGAAAGAGAATGAAGTGTCTTAACACTAGATTCTCTGGTTCCCTCTGCCTACCCCGCTATATGCGGGATACAGCGTGAAGTTAAAAAAAAAATCTAAAATTATTTTACGTTTACTAATAATATTGCAATGTAATAATATATGTATAACCAATAATTTATAATTCATAATAGATCACATTTTGCCATTGTTCGTGAAAAATCACCTTTTAATTATTATGCGGTGTGCTATAAAAGTGGGATTAGGGAGGTGCTAGTTAATGGAATGAGCTGCAGGGTTGCGGATCGAGTTACCAATTTCCACTGATTTCCATAGCTTTTAGTTCATCGCTCAATTTAATTGTATATAGATTTACTTTAACCCATTAACGAAGGCGTTGTCGGCTGTTGACGCTTTGTAACGGAAACTTTTTCTGTATTTAGCAAAGTCATACTAACGTCATCATGACGCAGTAGAGCAATGTTTGCTTTTTAGGATGAAGTAGTGGGTTCGATTTCTACTTGATTATATTTAAAATGATTTTTGCTTTTTCGCTTTCTCTCTGGTAAGGTAAATAACGTTGAGTTTCGCCACTCAACTAAAATGTTACAATTTCAGGCATAAAGTAGAGAACGCATTGTCTTGTCGCTCTTAAATTATCTCTGCCTAACCTGCAATATGTGAGGAATGCCTAAAGCTAAAAAATAAAGTCTATTAATTATATGTTTAATATTTACATTTAAACAAAACTGAATACAACAATACTTCCTTCTTCTATAATATGAATAATTATTTATTTATATATTTAAACAATATCAATAATACCAACCCTGAATGAATAGTTAATCTGAATCAACAATTAGTGGTCAGACACTGACGTTAAAAGACTGACGGCTCTCTGTCACGGCACTCAAGGTGTGTTCTAAGTTGAGGAATACCTTAAATATTATTGTGATTTTTATATACTATACGATATCCTTACTAATATTATAAATGCGAAAGTAAATCTGTCTGTCTGTCTGTCTGTCTGTTACGCTTTCACGCCTAAACCACTGAACCGATTTTGATGAAATTCGGCATGAAGATAGAACTAAACTTGGGAAAGGACATAGGATACTTTTTATCGCGAAAAAACTGATACAGGGACTTGAAATAGGGGATGAAAGTTTGTATGGAAGTTCCTTATTGTTAAACATAAAATCATGTAAGATTGTTTAACTGTTTACAACTTCACCACATAAACCACTTAACCAATTTTGACAAATAGTCTAGACCATGGGAAAGACTATAGGATACTCCTTATCATATCGCGCGATATAACCGAATTTCACGCGGGCGAAGCCGCGGGCGGAAAGCTAGTCTATATATAAATACGTGAAGCAAAAACTTTGTATCCCTTTTTACGAAAATTACGCGGACGGAGGAGCATGAAACTTGGCACACTTATAGTTTATATAGCGAAGGAGTGCAGAATGATAATATCTTTTTAAAATAATACATAAAATAAATATAAAATTAATAAAATAAGTGTTACCCACACTACCATAGTTAGACATGCATGTTTATATAAAGTGACATATATGTTGCTAGGCATCGCGTTGTTAACGCGTCGACGGGGCACTAGTTAGTAATAAGTTAATTATGAATATATATTTTTATACTTACTACATATTCTTTTAAAGTTTGTCCTCTTCAAAACTGCAAAGATTCAAGTATCTTTTGTAATTAATTGGTAGTCATTGTTACATTTTTATCAAATTTCGCAAAATTTATATAAAATATACCCCTTTTCTTATTCTCATGTATAGTAATATATTAATGTATATAATCTATATTATTTTTAAGATTCATTTAGATCCGTTCAGTGGTTTTTGTGTGAAAGAGTGACAAAAATTTATTCATCCACAAACTTCCACTAATATTTATTAACTTGGTAATAAGGACTCTATAATATTAAAATGATTAACTAATATACCATATATATACACACATTACACACATCAGTGGGGAACGGAATTGTTGTAAGAGAACGAAGTGTCTTAACACTAGGTTCTCAGGTTACAGCGTGAAGTTAAAAAAAAAACATCATTCAATATAGTAATCGTTTTGGTTAGAAATAAAAATACAAGAAACATATTTTTATGTACGAAACCTAAACAACTAGAAATACGTATTTTAAGATAATTTATGTTCTAAATAAACATAAAAAAAATATTTAACATTACAATATTATATTTTTTATTTAATTTAAACTAAAAAAATAATGCCTGTCGTGGCGCAGAGGCACAAACTGTAAACGACAGGTTGTGGGTTCGATTCCCACTCCAAGAAATGTAAAATTTAGTATTTTCATTTCTTGGGTTTGGTAACGAGGCAAAGCGCGGCGTTGAGTTCCGCCACTCAACACGCGATGTCTCAATTCGGTGGAAAGTGGGGAACGGAAATGTTGAAAGAGAATGGAGTGTCTTATCACTAGGTTCTCTGGTTCCCTCTGCCTACCCTGCTATATGCGGGATACAGCGTGAAGTTAAAACAAACAAACAAACAAAAAAATAATAAAAAAACAAATTTTCAACCATAGAGGCTAGATTTAACACAATAGTGTGCTACAAGCCTATATTGTTAGACAAAGGCGCTACGCAAAACAGCAGAACGATGCTATAAATCGTTTAATTAATTACAATGCGACCCCAGCTCCTTCCACCGGCTCCCGATACGAAACAGTTCGATTTTACGTCTCTTACTGTGAAGTTGCTCAATTGGTAAAAGAAAATAATATCCCATAGGCAATAATTACCCCACCTCAAAATAAGGAGGTAGTTCTCAATTCGATTATTTTTTTATTTTTTTGTATGTGTATTACCGTGTAAGTTTTTACTGGGTGAACCATATTGATGGTTTTTTTATATGATAGCTAGTGCTTCTTATGTCGTCTGATTTTAATTTAGTTAAGATCTAACGAATAGTTTTTGAGTTATTCGTAATAAATTTACTTCTTAGTGTATTTTATTTGAATCTTAAGTAGTAGTGTTAAATATTTTTAGTAAACGTATAAAAAATGAACGTAAAAAAGTAATTAAAAACTAATTAAAAAATATATTTATATTCAAAATACTTAGTGTTCTATAACTTAGATTTAACATAAGCACATTTTTTGTTCCGCTAAGGACAATTATTATATGTTTTTGTCAAAAAGCGGATATTTTTTTGGAATGGCATATATTATTCAGTTAGGTTATATAATGCAGTTAGGGTTTTTCGCTTCACGCTTTTCCTATATAAGGCAGAGAGGACCCAGTATCAAGACACTTCGTTGTTCACTTTCCTCCCGAGCTTGAGACATTGCGTGTTGACTAGAATTCAATATACATAAGTATGTCACTTAATATATATAAGGCATATATTACGAACAATATCAAATTTTTAAATTCAATTATTTTTTGATTAAAAAAAATTATATATAAAATATTTTAATTAATTTATCATTTGGTTCACTAAAAATATATAATTTATATATTTATCATGATTTTTTTATAAATAGGCATCATACGAACGACCTCCGTCCTCGCCCCAGCCGTCCGTGGATCGTTTGTCAGTAACTTGGGCAGATCCTGGCAGCATGGCCTCGTCTGGAGTAAATCTCTTCCATTTACCATCTGAAACGGCTCCTAATACAGAAGTCAAATTTTCACCTTCAACTGGAGGTACATATAATATAAATTGATGACCATTAACTAATTGTTATGACTTCATAGTACTGTGAATATACTTAGATCTAGATATTTTATTATCTATGCGTAATTTTCGTAAAAAAGTGTCTAAAAATTTCCTTTACATATTGATATAATGAATTCATTGCATAGTATGATTTTATCCGTAAGTAGGTAAACTTGTAAGTGACGAATATGATGTTTTGTATGATTCAAAATTTATATCTTTTTTTTAGAAACCAACTTTTATTTTACTTTTACAAACTTTCTGTCTTTTCTCATAATAATACTTAGATGGATCGGAAGACGAAGATTATTCTGCAAGTCTCAGCGCAGTTCTTCGCCAACGTCGGGCGAGCGTACGGCGGTCTCGTAAAGGCAGAGCGAGGAGACCGTCGTCGCCCTTCCTGGCTGATGAGTCGCGTCCTAGACGGCGGTCTTCTGTTTTTACTACCAGCTCGGGCGAGTAAGTTTATATAAATATATATATTTTTATTCATGCTTCATGCTTTTCACACATGGGAGTCAGGAAAAAACACCTCGTTCCACAATTTCCGGCCAAATTGAAATTGAATCTACGACCAATCGTGCTAAATTCAGGCCATTTCCCAATGTGCTGCGATGACACTAATAGCTTAATTTTTTTTTTAAGCTTCACGTTGTATCCCGCACATAGTAGAGTAGGCAGAGAAAACCAAACAACCTAACGTTAAAACACTCCGCTCCCTTTTAACATTTCCGTTCCCCCTTTCCCGCGGCGCACTTTTTGCCTTGTTACCAGAGGGAGGAAATGAAAATACTAAGTATTATTTAATATTTTCATTTCCTGCCGCGGGAATCAAACCCACAACCTGTCACATTTACAGTCACACGCTTGTGCCTCTGCGCCACGACAGACCTCGCTAATACCTTAATAAGTGCCACAATTTTAAATATTTACTATTATAAAAAATAAATATTACAGTACAGCAATATCAATTGACGACCAACCAGTTGTAACTCAAGAGCAAATCTTCGAAAATATACATTTACATAAAGAAGTCCTAGGTTCGGTTAAGCAACAGCCGCTGGGAATGAGAAGAAAACTGAAAATTGTTCATCAGGTGAGACAATAATATGTATTTTTATAACCGACTTCAAAAAAGAGGGAGAACCATTTTTTTCTTTATATAATAGCTAGTACTTCTGATATGGTCCTAATTAAATAAATAAGTTGAGATAAATCTAAATTAGTAAAGAGAAATCAGCTAAGATTCGACGTATAGTTCTAGAGTTATTCGTAATAATTGTTCTTTTTAGTACATTTTTAATGATGTCGGTTTTCGTATTTGTTAAAATATTGATTATTGCACTACATAGGTTATATGGAAATATTAAATAATTTATAATTTTTAGGCGAAAGGCTATATAAAGCGACATGAAGGACAATTGCAAGAAAGACTTGCTCAGTCTAAAAGTACGAAGGATATCTATGCCCGGTTTAATATTTTATTGGCGACGGTAAGTATATTAATATTTTTTAGGATTCGGTTTCTGTTAACTGTGAGATAGCTGGTTGTGTTTACAAAACTTTTATACATACTTATATCAGTTCGACAACCAGTTAATCCGTAAAATCTATTAACTTAATAATAATATCAGATGGCGTATCGACAATTTCTTTTTTTTAACTTCACGCTGTATCCCGCATATAGCAGGATAGACAGAGGGAACCTGAGAACATAATGTTAAGACACTGCGTTCTCTTACAACAATTTCGTTCCCCACTTTTCACCATTCAATCTCGGAACTTAACAGTTTGGCTTTGTTACCCAGGAAATTAAAATATTAACTGGAGTGAGAATCGAACCCACAACCTGTCGCGTTTACAGTCGCACGCTTGTGCCTCTGCGCCACGATAGGCGTCGATTCGACATTTAATGTATTATAGTTTCTGTACTACATTTAATGGGTATACAATTGAACATATACATAGTTACTACCACAAAATTTGACTCTTATATTTTCCTATATTTTTTTTTTAGAAATGGCAACAGTTAAAAAGAGAAGCAGCAAACACTTCAAATCTCCTTATACCATGGGAGTTGAGAATAAAAGAAATAGAGTCACATTTCGGCTCTGTCGTGGCTTCATATTTTACTTTCTTAAGATGGCTATTTTGGGTAAATTTAGTTATCGGTTTCATTCTTCTTGTTTTCGTCATCATCCCTGAGGTAAGCTAATAGTTGATTTATAGCTGTCCATTTAAAATATTATAATTATGACCTGGACTACGAATTGTCTTAATAATGAATCTTCTCTATGTTTTTCGAAGTAGAAATATATTATTATCATTAGATGTATGCATGTATGTGTACTTAACTAATTATTATTTAAGTATTAATTTTTAGTGTTTGACTGCAAATCCTTTACAAGACGGAGAACGAAAAATTATAATGGAAGAAGAACGTCAAAATTCTACAAACATTCTGACTCTCTGGGAGTTTGAAGGAGCGCTGAAATACTCACCAATATTTTACGGCTATTACAGTAACGTCGAACGCGCTGAGTACAGGATGCCACTAGCTTATTTTCTGACAGGCCTCATAGTCTATATTTATAGTTTCGTCGCCATATTACGCAAGTAAGCTATTTTAAGAATATATTTACTTATACTAAAACCCTATAAAGCAAAAGTAGATTCCTTAATGTATATATTTTTATTTTTTTTATACGATACCTTTTTAGGATGGCTGAAAACTCTCGCATGTCAAAGCTATCCGAAAAAGAGGATGAATGTATATTTTCCTGGAAACTCTTTACTGGATGGGACTACATGATTGGTAACGCTGAAACGGCACATAACCGAATTGCGTCTGTGATTTTGGGGTTTAAAGAAGCTTTATTAGAAGAAGCGGAAAAGAAAAGAAATCTAAGAAAGTAAGTATGAGTACTTTACTGTGTTTATTGTGTGCCCAGATACGCCAATGATCCTTAAATGACTAGCGCTAAACACATACATGTGTACCAATAACGTCTTGTAGATTCGGTTATAACGATTATATTACTAAGTACATTTTATTCCTGCAGTTGGCGAATTATTTCACTACGAGCTGTAGTAAATATATGTGTTTTCATTCTGCTCGTTGTGTCTGCTTACGCCGTTGTAACCGTTGTATCTCGTTCAGATGATAATCCCAAAATTAGAAGTTGGTGGAGAGAAAATGAAACAACTATTGTCGTAACAGTGATATCAATTACATTCCCAGTATTTTTTGAAGTTCTTGGATTTCTAGAGGATTATCATCCAAGGAAACAGTTAAGATTGCAACTGGCTAGGTAAGCTACATTTAATAAAGATATAATCGACATTCAACGTTCAAATAATTCTTAGCAAACATTTAACATTAATTTTACAGAATTATGATGCTAAATCTTCTGAATTTATATTCTCTTATATTCGCTATGTTCAGTAAAATCGAAGGAATGAGTAACGATTTAGTATCACTGCAACCATCTTTACACATGAACGTAACCGTTATTCCTGTAGTGGATATGAGTGAACCTCTAGATTCAACATTGCCTATGACATGTTTTGAGATAAGAGTGTCCTGCTTACCCTGTGATGCAGCTGTTTCTAAGCAGATCTCAGATGTATCATCACTAATAAATAATTTCAAAAATATAAAAAGTCTAAATCTTGCAGCAAATAATGAGGACAATAAAGTTGGCTCAAATTTACTGCAACGTAGCCTACGTAATATTGCTATCGATTCTGAAGATGAAAATAAAAATGCATTGTTAAGGGAAATTGAAAGAATAAGACATTTGAGTATGATTTCTTCATCAGATGACTCAAACGATGATGTTTCTGAAGGTGAAGATCCAGACTTTTATGATAATTATGATACTTCGACTTTAATTGAGATAAATTTATCCTCAACTCCAACTGAAACTTATAAGGATTATGTGTATACAATTCAATCAACAGATGAACCATTATCTTCTACAACACAAAATATTGAAGAAACGGAGTTAAGTACTTTATCAAGTTACTATGAAACATCTACTTTAAAAGATATCAATTTTTCGGAAACTATTTTAAGCACAGATTTAACGTATTCTTCTACAGAAGACACTTTTTCCACAAGTTTAGACTTCACAACATCGCCTATTAGTACTGAACAATCTACTGGTCCAGATACCACGTATACTAATAAGGATTTCACTACGACCACGAAATCAGAATATTTAAATGTAAATAATACTAATATAGTGATAGATACTAGTTCTGTTGAGTATGAAACTTCTACAGTAGATGATGTAGACTTTCCTTATTCAACTGAAGCATCAATTGCCAGTGAAGAAGTAACTACATGTGCAGACATAACTTTTAATTGTTCAATAAATTGTGACAATAAAAACATTACAAAAATGTTCTGTATATCTAAATGTAAAATTATAGACACAAAATGTTATATTACCCAATGTAATTCCTTGAATGACAACTTACAAGATATGAAAAAAAATCGAACTAACTCCTCTATAGTTGACGTCGCCTATATAGATGTAAATAATCGAAAAATGTATAATTTAAGCAAAGAAACAAGAAAGAAACTGCTTAAATTATGTTGGGAAACTATGTTTGGCCAAGAGTTAATCAAACTAACTATGATGGATTTAGTAAGTAATCAAATTATTAGTATATTAATATTGTTTGTACGCCAATAATAAATATTTAATTTTTAGTAAAAATATTTACTCTTTCCAGGTTTTCGTTGTGCTAGGGACATTATTTACAGACTTTTTTCGAGCTTTATTCGTAAGGTACATGAATAAATGCTGGTGTTGGGATTTGGAAAAGAAATTTCCAGAATACGGGGATTTTAAGATAGCTGAAAATATTTTACATCTCATAAACAATCAAGGCATGGTTTGGATGGGAATGTTCTTTTCACCTGGGCTCGTAGTTTTAAATGTTTTCAAACTAATGATAATGATGTACCTTCGATCTTGGGCAGTTATAACCTGTAACGTTCCTCATGAAGTTGTTTTTAGAGTGTCGAAAAGTAACAATTTTTATTTAGCATTACTTTTGACAATGTTATTTTTGTGTGTTTTACCGGTTGGTTACACAATTGTATGGGTCACACCGTCTTGGCATTGTGGTCCATTTTCAGAATATGACAAAATTTATAAAATATTAACTAGCAACATTTATAAAATATTACCAAAAAGTCTAAATTTCGCACTCGAGTATATAACTTCACCAGCTATAGTTATACCTCTCCTAGTTATACTAATTCTTATTATATATTATTTGACATCATTAACTAATTCATTAAGAGAAGCCAACAATGATTTAAAGGTATGAATATAATATATGCTTGAGTAGAGGAAACAGATTTTTTATATACCTATATTTTTTATTTTAAAAACTATATATATATTACAGATTCAACTGAGACGTGAAAGAACAGAAGAGCGACGCAAAATGTTTCAATTAGCAGATACGAGAAGACGTGCAGGATCATCGTCTATAGACAACACACCATTTGCGAGATGGAAGAAGGCTTTACCGTCTTTCCCATTAACTAAATCTATAGATTCCGAAGATCGCAAATCTGTAGTGGATACAAATAAGGAAACAAATAAAACAATCAAAAAGAAAAGTTAGTACAAAAATGTTATTTAAAACATTTTTTTTTTATTTCCTACTATATTATATAACAAATGAAATGCATCTTATCTGTTAATAATTTTAAAAATATTTGAGTAGGTATATTATATATTTTTTCGTTTAATTACATAAATTTTCGAATACAGGTGGAATATTTGCACGAATAGTTGGCCTAGCACTCGACACAAAAAGTACTGAGGAAACTTCTAATAATGTTACGCAAAAGCAAAGCATTGATGAAGAAACTGACAATGGCTTTCATGAATCTTTACCTAGAGAAATTTTAAAAATGAGAGATATCACAGTTGCTAAAAGTACTGAGCTCAAGAAAAAAAACAGCGTTGAATTCAAAACAGAGGATAATTTTAATGCACATTCAGAAGACATGATAAAAGATGATTTTAAGGAGAAAGATCCTTTATTTTACAGATTAGAAGATAATAAAAATGAGGATGTACAATTTAAAATAATTAGTACAAAAGAAAAAATCGCAAATGAATGTAAAACGCAAAGGAGAAATGAATCTAGTGAAAAATTTAAGCAAAAAAAGCAAAGTTCTGAATCAAGTAATTTGTCAAAAAATAATGACTCTATAGGATCTGTGATACCTGTTATTACTATTAGCACTACTGAAAGTGACGATGAGATATTGCAGGGTGCGAAAAATGGTAAAGCAACTAGACATACCGATAATGGAAAAGAAAGCAAACCAATCCCGTCAAAAAGTAGTGAAAAGAAACAAAGAGGTAATTTAAAAAGAAATAAAAATTGCTCTGACTTGAAATCGTTACAAAGACAAAGCAGTGTGGACAGCATTAATGAAAAGAATTCAAAAGACAAGAAAATTGAAGATACAGGTCATAAATATCAGTACTCTTTATAAAATGAAATAAAGAATTAGATAAATTAGATGACAATATCATATCATCAATTCATAGTCATATGTCACCATTCACCATGTTCATTACCAAAATATTAGAATTATTTTTAACTTAAATAATATACGTAACGTCGACGATTTGAGTCCATTTTGAATAAAATATTCGAACATTCGAAAGTAAACGAGCTGATTTTTTTTTAAATTATACACAATTAATAACTAGGATAACAGTTTTTAAGCATATTCTAATTTCTATTCATTTCATTTTTTGCCAATAACCTGTACATTTTTTTCTAAACTCGATTGTTAAAACATTCCAATAATCTGTATTTATTTATGTCATGATATAAAATGTCAATTATACTCGTAGGTAAAGAGTTTCTTTGTTGCATAATTTACTATTATTTGTTATTAATCCAAGAATCATACTGTTCTTTATTATCACGTTTTAAGAACCGCTATGAATATATCCCGCAAGGAAGGATTGCTGAAGCCTTTACTGAGGACTTATACGATTTTGAATTTACAAATAGTGATATTACAGATACAAAGAAAGTCTATCTCGAAACTTATGCCACTTTAAGCACACCAGATATAAAATTGCATACTATAAATTTTGCATCAAGTACCAAGCTAAATACGATATATGACAAAAATGAAATTTCTCAACTTAATCTAAATATTTCCGCAAAATTAAAACATCTATGGGATCAGCGGACTCTTTCAAGTTCTATTAAATTTAGACCAACTATAAAGTTTAATTTCACTCCTGAATTTTCCACTATACAAAGTAAAAAAACTATTACGACTAGACTTCTTACATTCCCCAGAAAAACTTTGCCTTTAAATTATTTAAGTAAGTACTTTTACTATCTTGTACTTTTAATGTTAATATAGTAAAGATTATTGTTTCTTAATTAAGATACTTTTAATGATAATAATTTATTCCTTGTTTACACAATTTGGAAACAGGGAAAATTTCATCAACAACAGCCGATGCTACCAGGTTCTCACAAAAATCCTCTAAATTCAAAATGTCAACGTATCCTTGGATAATTTTCAGAAGACGACCAACACCAACCAAAAAGACTTCAAAAAAATTACGAAAATCACGTAAAAAATTAAAGATAACCTCAAAAACAACTAATATTACAATTCAGCCAAACTCCACTTTACCTGCATTTATTAAAAAACTACTTCAAGCTCCAATAAAGTCCTCATGCTACTTATGTGGTCTCAATGAAACCGAAATTCCTGTACCAGATTGCTACAACACATTCGAAGGACGCGATCAAAGAGTTAAATTAAGTAAAGATAGGTTTAAAGTAAAATGCATTCACAGTAGGAACGTGCGTCAAATAAAAAATAGATATTACGGTCCCTGGTACCGAGGTGGTTGCTTTAAAAGATTTCTAGACGTAGGAATTGAATACAATGAGAGGGGATGCCGTACTTACAATCCAATGGAAGGTAAAAGTTTTGCATCACAGCGCTTTGCTAAATTAGAATATGTACTAAATAACGTAGAGGACGGATGCGTCTCCAGCCCTCATGCCTCATTGACGCCTTTTAATCGTGCCATTTCTCTGTATACACACTACCATGTCTGTGTGTGCAACGAAAAATATTGTAACAATGCCATGAAGATATCTTATTCTAATATATCTCTCAAATCTATTACGTTCATATGTTTGTACTTTAAAATTTATATCAAATGATATTTCTTTCGAAATTTAAATAGACATGTTTTAAATTTATTTAATGAAACATGTAAACTCGACGTAAAATCATTTTTTATTTAAGCTATTTACGTTTTTATTATTTATTTATTTTTTATGATTTTGTATATTTTGGAACATCTATTGCTTGAATTAATAAAACATTTTTCTTACGACGATAGTTTTGTCTACATTTTATAAAAAAAAAGTTTTGTTTTTTCATTTTTATGTTAAATATTTAAAAATATATTTCAAAATTAACTACGTAATATTTTATTGGATATATAATTCTACCGCGCAAGCAAACAAAATTAAAATACAAAATCCATTACAAACAAAACAAGAAAAAAGTTTTTAAATAAAAGAGACGCAAAGGCTGAACAGGTCGCGACGCGTGTATCTTTCTCTACGTCGATTAAAAAAATAATCTGAGCCACCCTTCCCGGCGGACGTTATATCAACATTCTGATTCGACTTCATTCTGCGACGGGCCGGCGCACGCGCAACATGGCGCGCGTTGTCGTGCTACTATTAGTGTACACAAGTATCGCGTGCGCAGAAATATTGACACCCCCGTACTTTAACCTTGCGCTTGGAAAGAAAATCACTGCGACTGCAACCTGTGGAGATGAGAGCCCGGAATTATACTGCAAATTGGCCGGCGCCAACGCCGACCACGACGAACGTGTTATACAAGGACAGGTAATCTTTTTGTTTTTCTTTCTTAACTTAAACTTGTCTAAATTATATTATAATACTTAATTTTAAGAAAGTTATATATAAAAGAAACTATTTAATTTACTATTTTAATTCAATCTATATGTTTTATGCTATGATTGTTACATTCGTCGGTGTTTACAATGCGCTTAGTGTGCATCAGCATACATAAGCGTTATGCTAATCTTTTATTATAATCGTCTTCAATATTATAAACCGGTCCAATATTTTGTGTTGTAATTCCACCAGAATGAAAGTGTGATTTACTTAATTTTGAATATTGTGTTATTTATTAACAATAATATTTTAAATTAAATATCTGGAGTATTTTGCATATTATTATAGTTTTTAAATTTCCGTTGAATAATTACAGTAATAACAATATTCATCTATTAAATATTATGTTTATATATTCGTTCATCAATCCGACGATAATACAGGTCATTTGATAACCAAATAAAAAGCTAGCGTTACGCCATGTTCTAATTTCAAAGAAATAAAACGCGCTGGGACAAATTGTTTCATCTTCCCGCATATATAAGAGAGAACCTAGCTTAAAAACACTTGGTTCAATATCCGATCAAGTTACATTGCGAATTGAGTGACGGAACTCAACGCTATACTTAGCCGCAATCAACTGAGTGTCAAGACACTCCGTTCGTTGCTTTCCGGCCGAATTCGAAACATTGGCGGAACTCAACGCCGCGCTTTAAGCTACGCTAAGCTTAAAATATTAATAATATAACAAAATTAGTATAATATAAAAATATTCGGCTTCTATCAAACCATTGCCTACTGACCCTACTGTAAATAAGATAAAATGGTATACGACAGCTTATCGCGCGTCCTGTTGTGACACCATCCTGCGATAACTTACTCCCATGAGTCCACGAAAGCACAGTAGATTTCAATTAATTTAATTATTTTAACATTCTAGATCACTTCCTTTTATGTTTTAGTTTATTAATTGCTATATTTTAATTAAAAATGGTTGAATGGTTGAACGCCTGTCGTGGCGCAGAGGCATAAGCGTGCGACTGTAAATGCGACAGATTGTGGGTTCGATTCCCACTCCAGGAAATGTTAGTATTTTCATTTTCTGGGTTTGGTAATAAGGCAAAACGCGGCGTTGAGTTCCGCCACTCAGCACGCAATGCCTCAATTCGGCGGAAAGTGGGAAACAAAATTTTCGTAAGGGAACGGAGTGTCTTAACACTAGGTTCTCAGGTTCCCTCTGCCTACCCTGCTATATGCGGGATACAGCGTGAAGTCAAAAATAAAAAAAAATAGAAAAAGAATATAATATAGGGACCGTTGCCATGTGGTGCGGTGTTTCGTTAGTTATAATATATAGATATTTATACTGTAAGTTACGATATTCTTTTGGATTTCACCAAAGAAAATAAAACTTAAAACTTAGCAATAAATACTCTTAGATACATACACATGTACCTTATTAGTTCTTTATATATACTAGATACTCATCACATGGTTATGACCAAATTACATGATTTTTTCATAAATCGCAGCCTATATATTAGTCTGATGAATACGTCATATTACTCTAAAATTATATTTAGATCCGTTCCGTAGTTTTTACGATAGAATAACAAACATTCATTTATTCACGCTCATAAACTTACGCTTGTAAAATATTAGTAGGGCATTCTACCATTAAAAAGGTTTAATTTTAAAATATATTGATAAATACGTTCTGTAGTACAATTATATGGCAGCTAGACCTATAAATAAAATTTTAACAAAAATAGAAAAACCGACTTAAAATAAAATGTCCTAAAAAGTATAAATATTACGCATAGCTCATAAAGTAATCATCCAATCTTAGCTAAACTTAAATGAGACCACATCAAAAGCACTAGTTATCATATATAATAAGTATCATCAAAATTACTTTACCCAGTAAAAAGTTATGCAGTAAAACAAAAAATATAGTCATTTTTTGAAGTCGGTTAAAAACTTAACAAAGCTACTCCATTTTGGGCTTAATTAAATATAAAACTGTACAGTAACGATTTGCTAACTTCACTTAATGAAAACTTCTTCATTCATGGTCTCATAAGATACCGAGTTCAGAGGTCATATAATTATTTTAAGCATACCGAATAGGTCGTTAGACTTCTTATCGAATACGCAGCCGTTCGTTTTTAATTGCTACTACAATTTTTATATATTATACATAGATGAATATTATTACTTCATTATATTATACTAGTGTCCCCGTTGACGCGTTAACAACACGTTGTCTTTAGCACCGTATATGTCACTTTATATAAACATGAATTTAATATAATTTTTATGCATTATTTAAAAAAAATATTAACATTCTGCAATCCCCTTTGTATAAACTATAAGTGAGCCAAGTTTCATGCTCCTCCGTCTGCATTTTTTTCGTAAAAAGGGGTACAAAGTTTTTGCTTCACGTATTTTTATATAGATTTATTTTTTTGACAAATATTTCGATGTTTATCCTTATTAAAGGCTATCGTGGCACAATGAGGTAGCATCCAACTGTGAACGTTTGTTGTGGTTTCGAATCCTGATTCATCCGACTTGATGGATCATTTTATATTATTATTATTTGTCTTCTTTTTGTTTCTTCTCCGTTCTGACAAGACAATGCACGGCGATGAGTACCGCCATTCGGCAGGCCATGTCCGGAATTCATGCGAAAAATAGATAACTCAATGACTTGATAGTAGTTTCTCTCTGACTTTAGCACTGCGGTAAAAAACGGGAAGGAAGATCCTTATATGCTGAGAGTGCTTCGTAGCTTTGATCTCAAATTATATAATAAAAATATTACCATCTGTTGTCGACAGAAAAATATTAGTTAGACGTTATACTTGCCAATCTTCTAACACTAGCCGCTTATTGTGATGTCATAGTTTACTTGAGACGTATCTGACTATTTGTAGGTTTTTTTTACTTCACGCTGTATCCCGCATATAGCAGGGTAGGCAGAGGGAACCAGAGAATCTAGTGCTAAGGCACTCCATTCTCTTTCAACAATTCCGTTCCTCACTTTCCGCCGAATTGAGGCATTGCGTGTTGAGTGGCGGAACTCAACGCCGCGCTTTGCCTTGTTACCAAAACCCAAGAAATGAGAATACTAAATATTACATTTCCTGGAGTGTATGTATGTTGGTTGTTGATTCAATTCCACTCATAGAAATGTTCTATGTACTTGACGTCATTTTTGACTACATCTGAATCCCTGTCCTTTTTGTATGATATTGATCACTACGAACACGTGATCAGTACCTTTTATTAACTGTTTCTGTATTTTTTACATACTTGTATATTTTTCTTCTGTTACTTAAACTAGACTTAGAAATAAGAGAAAATTATTTGTGGGTAACTAGACATGTAATCTTATCCTACATTGAGAGTGCAAAATATTTGATTATCTACTTTTTTGTAACTAAACTAACATTATTTAACGTTTACCCTGTCATGTAGTCTCTAGTACCGATAATATCACATATGATCCTATAGATAGAGTCAACAACTAAGATGTTTCTATAGACACTATAACGTTGATTGCTTATATATAAAAATAATTAAAGACGGCCAGATAGATGAAGACTCGTTGTAAAATTCGAATGTGTTTTATAAAACTTTTAGTCAACATTTTATTCAACATTTTAGGTGCGAAACTTTGAAATATTTTAATAATAGAAGAAGAATTAAATAATTAAAATGTTTTGCTATTAGAAAAAAAAACTGAATAGGCATAAAACTACAAAAATGCAACATTGATATGTTCCTTTATTCTTGCATGTCTTAATACTAATAATTCTTAATACTAATAATAGCTTAAGTCAGCATATTAATCTACTACATATTTATAATAAGTTAAACAATTTTATTCTCTTATATTCAATGAAATTAACAAACATCCTCTAAAATCGGATCCATGAATAAAACCCTTAACTTTAGTACTTTATTTCATTCATAACTTTCCGCTTCCTGAGGAACGAGGCTTGTACAAAGAAACAAATAATTCCAGAGGTTGTAATTTAGGACTCGCCTACCTCTCGTTCTCGTTCAATATCGACTTGCCTCGGCTTGTCTCGTAAACTTTTTATGGACATGTGGTGGCCAAATGCGCCCGCGCATCCCGAAGGCAAAGCATTCTTTTGTTTCTCTTAAGCTGCTCACAATGGATACCTAAATTGAATGTATTTTTTGTCGGCACATGCTCTTCGCATGTTTTCAGAAATTAAAAAAAAAGTTTATGAATGATGTTGGATTTATTGAGTTTTAATACACCATTTGCAGTTGCAGATTGGTTTGATGATGTAATTCTGTGTAGGTATTAAAGGATTGCAAGTTTATATTTAGTTAGATAAGATTGTAATAAGCGAATAGTTAGTTATAGTTCTCTATAAATAAATAGGTATTTGACCCTTTACTGACATGAAAATTGCAGTTATTGTGTTTTCTTCTTATCATCTGAGGACGATGATGATGAGGACTTATTAAAATGTCATCTTATTTTATAGCCTTTTTTATGTAGGAGACATTAAAATTAGGGTGGTAATTCTCTAAATTTACTTTGAAAATGAAACGAAAATACTTGATATATCATACTAAGTTAAAATTGACCTTACTATAAAGGTATCTGCAATAAAAGACGTTACTATAAGAAATATTTATTTATAATATAAAGAAAATATTTTTATACAGGTTTGTGATTTCTGCGATGCCAAAAGTGACGCGAAAAAACACCCGCCAGAATTTGCTGTAGATGGAATGGAGACGTGGTGGCAAAGTCCGCCGCTATCGAGGGGCATGAGGTATAACGAAGTCAACTTAACCATCGATCTTGGACAGGTAAAATATAATTATTTCTTTTTAGCACTAATATTCTTCTTATAGATGTACGTTTTTTAAAATAACCAATATGTGTACAAAAAAAACTTATTCTGATTTTTAAAACTAGAGAATAACTACTACTAGAGATAAAGTTATCATTTCTTTTATTTTACTATTTTTACGTTTATTATTTATTTTGAATTACATGAAGTAAATTTTAACTTTGTTTATTAGTATATTTCATTAGATTTATTTACACACAAACTAAAGAGAATTTACCAACTTGATTAAGAATCATAGCTGCTTAATAAATAACACAATCATGTCAAATATAAACTCTGGCAAACTGTTTACTGGCTATAAAAATTGAAATTTGGCATATCTACTTTGGAGTGTAGGGAGACACTAAAAGAGGATTTATCGAAATTCGTACGAAAACGGGATTTTAGGTTTCATAGTCCACGCAAACGAAGTCGTGGGATACTTTTTTTTTTAACATCACGCTGTATCCCGCATATAGCGGGGTAGGCAGAGGGAACCAGAGAACCTAGTATTAAGACACTCCATTCTCTTTTAACATTTCCGTTCCCACTTTCCGCCAAATTGAGGCATTGCGTGTTGAGTGGCGGAACTCAACGCCGCGCTTTGCCTTGTTACCAAGCCCAAGAAATGAAAACAGTAAATTTTACATTTCCTGGAGTGGAAATCGAACTCACAACCTGTCGCGTTTACAATCAGGGATTCTTCTAGGATATAATATGTAGTTATATTGAACCAAATCATTGCTTATTCAAAGATGATTCGCATTTTACATGTGAAACTTAGCGTATCTTTAGTTCTGCTTGCTTTACGCCTCACGGTTGCTTCATCCTGGTTCCCGAAATAGTGCCATTATTGCTGAAAGTGCGTCGACCTCTCCGTCTATGGAACTACGCTGGAGGACAAAATTATTTTAGTATTTTGATTACAAAAATATTTGATTTATAGATTTTGAGTGCTAAGCGAATGTTTATTATATATATTCAGCATTGTTGTTAATATACTCTTGTGTATATTGTAATGAGTTAAAATTTAGTAAATGACTTTTTTATATTTGAAGAGCATAACAGAAATACAATTTTCAATTCATTCATTCAATCAAGTTATTTCAAATGCTAAGTAATATTTAAGTACTATTTATGTAACCGTCATCTTATCAATATTTATAGTAATGTGTGAATTTCAAAGATATTGAATTTGTTATAAGAATATTGTTTAGTTCAAACTCACCTTTACATTTGAAAATTCGGTCGGACGATTACTGTGTCACAATTGTGTGGCAGTTTTAAACGTGAACGTTTCAACGTATATAGACTGTTGCTCTAAATAAAAATAATTTCAAAATCAATTCTTGTGCTAAAGCGATTTTATTTATTTATGTTATTAATAGTAAATGCGAATAAATTCTAAATAAATGTAAAATAAAAACAGAAGCTAAGCGAAACTGGGAATTTATTGATATTAGTTTAAAAAATGCTTTGCGAATATTAAAACCAATACTAAATATTCATATTACATACATGCTTATTGTGATCTTATTATGACATGCTTTGGCGAATATATAAAAAAATATGTTTTGAGCACTCAAAATCTGTAAATTATCGTAATTTTCCATGTTTAAGTAGACACAGTAAACTAAAATAGCTATTTCAGTCAATTTTATCAATAAAAAAAACAAATTTATAATACCTCTTGCATTTCGTGACATAGGCGGAGAATATCTTCTTCTTCTTCTTGGTCGGTTTCTTCATTTCTGAAGGTCGTACCCGTTCTGATATGCGGTCGTGGCCATTTTGACAAGCTGTTTCCATGCCACTCTGTCTGACGCTTTCCTTAGAGCTTCGGTCACCGGGATGCCTAAGATGTCTCTTACGGTATTAGACCATCGGGCAGGTGTTCGGCCTAATAATACCTAATTACTGCATAATCTCACTATTCTATTCTACCTGCTACATTAGAAAATCTTCGTAGAATTCTAGTCATTTATTTACTTAAATATGACTTTCTTAACGTTTTTCAAATTAAAAACAAGTACGATTTAAAAAAAAAACTATACCGTACATGTTTATCTATACAAGTATATTGCCCTCATTAAAAATGTATAATAAAATAGAAGTTACATCGAATCAGCAGCTTGTCGCTAACTCGTAGGCAGGACAGAGTGGGTGTTGATAGCGGTAGATAAAAACATTTTGACAGACGATGACGAAAGGGTGAGGTCGCGATGTCCGCCCTGCTCATATATGGAAATAGGCCAATAAGTTTTATTATTATTATTCAAACGTTTAACCTATATGATTCCTTGATTCCTTTAATAATAAGGGCTTGGAATGAAAATATCTCTAGCTATCTATTTTTTAAAGTAATAATATAAATCTGTCTATTATCTATCAAAAGATAATGCATGCAAGCATGCAAGCGTGCGACTGTAAGCGCGACACGTTGTGGGTTCGATTCCCACTCCAGGAAATGTAAAATTTAATATTTTCATTTCTTGGGTTGGGTAACAAGACAAAGCGTTGTGTTGAGTTCCGCCACTCAACACGCCATGCCTCAATTCGGCGGAAAGTGGGGAACGGAATTGTTGAAAGAGAATGGAGTGTCTTAACACTAGGTTCTCTGGTTCCCTCTGCCTACCCTGCTATATGCGGATTACAGAGTGAAGTTAAGAAAAAAAAACAGTAAAGAGAACAGCTCGAACAGTGAAGGCGAACGTCTATATATTTTAAAAGGGCCTCTTAAGCCCACATTTTAACCTTAAGTTCCAACTGTCTAGAGCTCCTATTTTTGCAACGTGATGGACCCGCACGACGGATCCATATGATTGCTAAGGAGTTTCTTTCTAGTCTTTTTAAGTAGCTCTTTAGTATTATGTACTTCTAAGCCTACATACTTTTTATTTCGAAGTAAAACTAAATACGTCTTAAGATTATGTCATTATTTTAAACAAATAATGTGTATCATTTGGTTCCAGGAATTTCATGTGGCTTACGTGTTCGTGCGGATGGGCAACTCTCCTCGCCCCGGACTTTGGTCTCTAGAAAAGTCTACTGATTACGGCAAAACGTTTAAGCCGTGGCAATATTTTTCTGATTCCCCTCAGTGAGTATTCAAATACTTATAATTATTTAAAATTATATATTTATTATAGTCGATATTTTAACAAATAAATCCATTACTTATATATATAATCTAAAGTGATTTAGAAACTAACATAAATTTACCTTCTTAATTTACTCATTCGCAAACTTCTATATATAACAAAGTATGTCATTCTGTTATTTGCTATCGACGAAAGACAATTTAGGGGAATCCCAAAATATAAACATTGCTCTAAGTTTAATTTGTAACGGGTAATGGTTGTGATGTGCTTAATGAAGGACGTTTTCACGCTTTTTCCCACGCAGCAGGGTGAGGAACTTAGTGTCATGACACTCTGTTCGCTTTCTGACTGAATCCAAGACACTTGGTGTAGATTGGGCGAACTCAAAGCCGCGCTTTGTGTTACCACAGTGGGAAAATTAAAATAATTAAAATGTAATCCCTAAATAGGAATTCGACTGCGCCATCTCCCCTCATCTTCGGACTCTTCATAAACATGACTTACTAAAAGAAATTATACCAAATTTAATTAAATTTATTTGTTTGCAGAGATTGTGAAAGATACTTTGGAAAAGAAAGTCTTCAACCTATTACCAAAGATGATTCTGTTATATGCAGCACTGAGTATTCGAAAATTGTCCCCCTGGAAGGCGGTGAAGTAAGATTTTTGAATTTCATATAAATAATTCTTACGATATCATCTATATAATATGTATTTGTCTGCTAGGTTTAATTGAATGAAATTACAACTTACGTACCATTTCTTTTTTTTATTTTAAGCAATTTAATAAAAAAATATTAATAATAAAAATTGAATAAATTGATACAAACGTTTTTAATTTACAAGTTCTCCTATGCAAAACATATAGAAAGAAGATAGTTCTTTATACTTTTCATACTTTCAATGCACTTCGCACTCGTTTTAATACAAACATTTAACCATACGAGAATTCAACATATTAGGAGTAATCTATATTTCATTAAATAATTATACTTTTTCTTGTAGATACCAATATCGCTGTTAAACTATCGGCCATCCGCAAACAAATACTTTAATTCGTCAGTGTTGCAAGAGTGGACACGTGCGACCAACGTAAGGCTAAGACTGCTAAGGACTAAAAACTTGCTCGGACATCTCATGTCAGTGGCGAGGCAAGATCCTACAGTCACTAGAAGAGTAAGTCGAAACAATATTATTTATTCATTTATATTTATTTTTTCTTATCGCTTCTTCTTCGAATTGAGAAGTTTCTGATTATAATTACAATGATCTTTATAATTCAATATCTATTTTGAGGGGAATTTTTTAATATGAAAAATATTATTCATCAATTTCCCGCCGTTAGGCAAAGCATGCTTAAGTTAGCTTTTTAGTGATAAACATATAACATCCATAGGTTTTGTCTCTCTTAAATAAATACCTTAGGACTAGATCCTATCACCCTTCTCAATGCAAAAAATAAAAAATATATGAATATACAAATAATATTTACATAGCTTCACGCTTTATCCCTATTCATTTTTTTATTTAACTTAACTGCATATTTCCCACAGTATTTCTACAGTATAAAGGACATTAGTATCGGTGGTCGGTGTATGTGCAACGGTCATGCGGACACTTGCGACCCGGCTGACCCCGAGAGTGACACCAGTATATTGGTGTGTCGGTGTCAGCATAACACGTGCGGCCCGCAGTGCGCGGCCTGTTGTCCAGGCTTTGAACAGAAGAAATGGAGAATATCACAGAATTGGGATAGATTTGCGTGTGAACGTAGGTTTTTAGTATGGTTTGGTATATGTAGTTTTAGTATATGATATTATTATTTTAACTTTATACATACGCCTAACGCCTGTCGTGGCGCAGAGATACAAGCGTGCGACTGTAAACACGACAGGTTGTGGGTTCAATTCCCACTCCAGGAAATTAAATTTTTCATTTCCTGCGTTTGGTAACAAGGCAAAACGCGCCACTTGGCACGCAATTCCTCGATTCGGCGGAAGGTGGGAAACGGAGTATCTTAACACTAGATTCCCCCTGCCTACCCTGCTATATGCGGGATACAGCGTGAAGCTATGTGTGTATGGATGTAACTTTATACATAACATATAAAATTTCATGGGTTGATCCGGTGGCAATTTTTCCAATAGAACAGTTTTTTTCAAATGGTCATATTTGGTTTTTGATGTAAAAATTTTGAGCACGCAGTATTAATGTTAAATTATTTTTTATTTTATCTTAATGATTAATAATTTATACTTATACTGATATAATTCTTTAATACTTATAATTTAATTTTTATAAAACCTTAATTTATTAGTTCATGTCGTATTGTTTAGTAGTTAAGTATGTACTTGAAAGATTGTTTACTTTTTAGCTTGTAACTGCCATAACCACACAACCGAATGTACATTTGATGCCGAAATAGATAAAAAACGTCAGTCCCTAGACATACACGGCAACTACGAAGGCGGTGGTGTTTGTAAAAATTGCCAACACAACACTGAGGGTATAAATTGTAATAAGTGCACGCCGACCTTCTACAGACCTTTTGGCAAGCGATGGGATGAGATTGATGTATGCCAACGTAAGTATCATTTTAATATTAAAAATATTTTTATTTCTATATTCCGTAAATAAAAAGTCCTGTCGTGGCGCAGAGGCACAAGCGTGCGACTGTAAACGCGACAGGTTGTGGGTTCGATTTCCACTCCAGGAAATGAAGTATTTTCATTTTCTGGGTTTGATAACAAGGCAAAGCGCAGCGTTGAGTTCCGCCACTCAACACGCAATGCCTCAATCTGGCGGAAAGTGGGGAGCGGAATTGTTGACAAAGAACGAAGTGTCTTAACACTAGGTTCTCAGGTTCCATCTGCCTACCCTGCTATATGCAGGATACAGCGTGAAGTTAAAAAAATAAAAAATAAATAAAAAGATAATTTAATATAAAGTATTCCCGTATGCCAATATGATTCACACCCTACTTTGTACCACACTCCAGAGTTATAATATTCCTTAATATCTAATATACCTATGTACTTAACAACGTTTACAAATTTAAACATAGCGAGACTTGAACCTGCGCCTCTTGGAAACTATCTAAGCAATCTAGCTACTAAGCCATACGATTTATAAATAGGTATTGGCTTAGTGGTCGACCGGGTAGACCTATGTTTAATTTTTATCGTTTTCTGAAAATATTTTTCTAAAATGGAGAACGGAATTGTTGAAAGAGAATGGAGTGTCTTAACACTAGGTTCTCTGGTTCCCTCTGCCTACCCTGCTATATGCGGGATACAGCGTGAAGTTAAAAAAAAATAATATCTAATTTCAATTGTAAATAACACGTTAAAAATATTCCGTTATTTTCTCTACAGCCTGCAATTGTGACTTACATTATTCGACGGGCAACTGCGAGGAGGAGACCGGCCGCTGTGAATGCAGACCTGAGTTCAACCCGCCCAATTGTGACTCGTGCGCGTATGGATACTTCGACTACCCCAATTGCAAGCCTTGCACGTGTAACTTAAATGGAACTGAGGGACAACACTGTACACCTACTGATGGAATGGTATATACATTTTTAATAGAATTTTATGTTTCTTTTCACATCTAAGCATTTTTCGAATATTTTTTTGATACACAGAAAGTTAAGTTAATGAACTTATGTTTTATTGCTTCATTTTTGAATTTTAATTGAATATGAGTACCACCCACCACAGTACACTGCGACAGCGTATGACTGAATAAAACAATTTGTGGGTTTTATTATATTTCATATATGTATGATTATATTTTAATTATTTTCATTTATCTGTACCCGTAAGATAAACAGCGGATTTGAATTGCTCCATGTAACACGCAAAATTTCTAATTAAATCCGAGAGTGGTGAACGGAGTGCCTTAACTTTTCAGTTTTCCCTGACCACCTTGCCATACGGACAAAAGCCAGAAACTAAAACTTTAAGAAGAGCTCATATGAATTGAAATATACAGTCTTAACTATTTTAAATTGTATAAGAATTTAAGTTTAAATATTAAAACAACATTTATATAAATAATACACTTTTTTTACAGTGTCCATGCAAATATAACTATGCTGGAAACTCTTGTGAAATGTGTGCTGATGGCTACTACTCGCCAGAATGTAAAAGTAAGTTTATTTCATGTTAATTTGAATTCTTTAACACCTGTCGTGACTCAGAGGCACAAGCGTGCGACTGTAAGCGCGACAGGTTATGGGTTCGATTCCCACTCTAGGAAATCAAGTATATTCATTTTCTGGGTTTGGTATAAAGGCAAAAAAAAGCGCGGTGTTGAGTTCCGCCACTCAGCACGCAATGCTTCAATCTGGCGGAAAGTGGGGAACGGAATTGTTGAAAGAGAACGGAGTGTCGTAACACTAAGTTCTTAGGTTCCCTCTGCCTGCCCTGCTATATGCGGGATACAGCGTGAAGTTAAGAAAAAAAAAAGAATTCTCACTAAAATTATATAAATTATGAACCTTTACAAGTTTTCTTAATGAAAAGATTTTAAATAATTTTCCTCTTGATAAGTATTGGTTTTGTGTATATAGATTCATTGTATCCTACGAATATTTTCAGATTGTGAATGTAATTCCGTGGGCTCCGTATCGCAAGTGTGTGACAAAGTGAGTGGTAACTGCACCTGTAAGAGCAAATACAGCGGCAGGACCTGTAATCAGTGTGAAGCCGGATATTATAACTACCCTACGTGTAAACGTAAGTTATTTTTATATAAATACTTTTTATTATACTCTTTATTCTGGTTCCGTGCTAAGCGTGAATAGGTTAATATGTCCTATATATTTGCATATAATAATATGTAATGTATTTTAGATTTACAACTTAATTGGCCAGGACCCTTGTATGGTGTTGATGAGTTTATCAACTCATTCTTTTTACGTTCATATCTTTGTAATAAAGTTAGTTATAGTTGATTTATTATTCGTTTTTTTCATTCTCATAACAAGGTTGTCAGAGAGACCTAAATGCCAATACACTTTGATTTTCACTTTCTACCCAAGTTACAGATTGCGTGTTAAATAACGGGACTTAACGCCACACTTTAGACAAAGGTCTTACCAGAATGGAAATATGTAAGCAAATAATTTATACATAATCATTCCTTCGAATGGGAATTGAACCCACTAGTCTTGGTTATAGTTAGACGCTGTTTCACTACGAAACAACCACTATTTAAAATATTACTGTTTTAATTAAGTAAATATGTTTTACAGTAAACTTTATTTCTTACTTGTTTTAGACTGCAATTGTGATACAAGTGGAACTCAGCCCAACATTTGTGATGACGTCAACGGGCAATGTATATGCAAACCAGGTTTTGGTGGCGCAAGATGCGATCAGTGCATTTCAGGGTACATATTTTAAAAATGTTATTTTTTTTTTTTAAATAAATCTCGACTAAATATTTATAGAAAAGGAGACATCATATGGCATAATGTAGACATATCTCATGGTATGAAAGCATAAATTCCAATTCCATTCGTGAAAGTATTTTTATTTTTACACATATATAGGAGATTTCGTATGATATCTCGTAGGCGTAACGTTGGGTTATCAAGTAAATGAATGGTAGCTACAATTATCTCAGTTAAAATTACTAGTATAAAATCAATATATTATTTTTATCATGACATCGACTTACAAATATTATCTTATATGCTATATTATGTAAACTTTTTTAACTAATATAGTTTAAAACATCTATTTAAGTATACTTTTGAAGTGAACCATAGTATATTAAAAAAAACAGCTAGCATTATCATATTTTCTATATTTGATAAAATAATTACATATCAACTACATTAATAGATTATAAATGACCCCATAAACTTTTTTTTCATTCAGCTATTACATGGAGATCAAAGGTCGCGAAAGGTCATGTGTACCATGTAACTGCTCCTCCACCGGGTCCACATCAACCAGCTGTTCTGCTGATGGCAAATGCAATTGCCTTGTCAACTTTGGAGGAAAACAGTGTGACCAATGCTCGCCAGGATATTATAAGTTCCCAGAATGTTTACGTATGTAGTTTTATTTTATTATGTACTGTTTTTATAGTTTTTACCTACTTCAACAAAAGGAAGAGGTATTCAATTCACCGTATTTTCTTAAAGTCAAAGTCAAATAATTTTATTCAAAATAAGAAGTTACCACCGGTTCACTAAATTAAATGCCTCAGACCTGAGAAGAACCGGCACGAGAAACTCAGCGGAATGTGTGTTACTAACTTTTTACTGAGTAAACCAATTTCGATAATTATTTTTTATATGATAGTCATATAGCCAGTGGTAATGTGGTCATATTTAAGTTAAAATCTGACACGTAGTTTTTGAGTTATTTGTAATAATTTACTTTTTAGTGCTTTATTTATATGAAGTGGATTTTCTTTTTCTTAAAATTGTTAATAATTATAGTGCTAAATTAATAATATATAAAACATGCTGCAATCATATATGTTTCTGTTCCTTTCCTTTGTCGTATTTTTTGTGTGCAATAAAGAATTTTATCTATTTTTTTTAGCATGCAACTGCGATGAATCTGGTACAATTGGCTCGACCTGTGACGACAACGGCCAGTGTCACTGCAAACCAAACTTCGATGATGTTAAATGTGATAAATGCAAAGAACAATTCTATAACTATCCAGCTTGTGAGGAGTGTAACTGTGATCCGAGGGGTGTGATCGCTTCTTTCGCTGGTAGGGTATTATTTCTTAATGTTTTAATATAGGACCTAGATATTGATTCAGTAAGATTTTTTTCAGCTATACATTTTGCCTCACATAAGTGTAGACAGAACGAACCTAGTCAAGACACTCCGTTCTCATTTCTTCCCGAATTCTAGACATTGCCTGTTAAGCGGCGGAACTAAACGCCGAGGATTGTCTCACCGCGATACTACGATGGCCTGAACAAAAATCTTTATTAACACTCTAGTAATTTAACATATTTGTTATATAACTTTACCTATGGACACAAAAAATCCAAAGTTAATATTTTAGAAATTATATTATTAACAGCTTAAAATGACAATGGTTATATATTAAGAAATTATTATTTATTAAATATTGAAGTCGGTCTGAATATTCTATTATAATATTACTTGCCGTTTCTCGCGGCTTCGCCCGCGTTTTCAATGGTAAATTATTAAAGGAATGACTGACATATTTTTTGTTGTCCAATATTTATAGTATGTTCAGGAATTTCTTAGAGATACATTAAAAAATGTTTGTTTTATTAAAAAAATAAGTAAATAAAAATCAAATCCTATGTCCTTTTCGATACCTCTTTTAATTAACATTTATAATATCATTAAGGGTAAGATTAAGGATTTCAATAGATATTTTGTATGAGATTTCATTGTTTTAATGATATTATTGCTTACTTACTTAATTATTTTATCCTCCCACAGGATGCGGATCAGTGCCAGCCGGAGAATTATGTCAGTGTAAGGACCGCGTACAAGGGCGTATATGTAACGACTGTAAAGCTTTATTCTGGAACCTGCAAGAATATAACCCTCTTGGATGCGAAAGTATGTTAAATATTGATGAGTACGATATATATGTAATATGATGTAAAATACTTTCTATGTATTCTGCAAAATTATTTCTATAAATACTAGTTGTTACCAGCAGCATCATTTGTGTGGATTTCATGAGCCTTTCATGAGACTGTAAAATAAAAAATGATATTTTTTCGCTTTCCCGTTATTATTTCAGGGAATCCTCTAATTAATGCTCCTCATGGAGCCTACATACCGAATTTTACCTTTCTAGCGCAGTAATTTCGGCAGAGTGGTGTCTCTCAATCAGTCACTTAATAAGAAAAGAGGTTTACATGTATATAGACATATCTGTATAAATAAATATATTAAAATATTTTATTTACTTGTCACATAGAATGTGACTGCAACGTCGCCGGTACCATCGGTGGTCTCGGCGCTTGTAACACACGCAGTGGTCAGTGTACGTGCAAACTGAACGTAGGCGATAGACAGTGCGACCAGTGCCAGGACGGCTTTTATAAATTGGAAACGCAGAATCTGTTTGGATGTACAGGTATGTATTTTATAATTAAAACAGCTTCTTTTCGCTCTAAGGACTGTCTGTAAGAGATTGCTACTTAGCCATCACCTTGAGTGCATTTGTTTTTTATATACTATTTTCCATTTTGTGTTTATTTTAATATTACTAAGTGTACAAATATAATAAAAAGACGGCCCAGTCAACGGTTGTAGTTTTATCGGATAGAAACTGACTTCAATTTAATTTAAATTTGGCTACTAAATTTTTAAAATTTGACTACTCACAACAATTTTTAATTTTAAATATATTTTTATAAAGTATTTTTATGATATATTTAAATAATATAAATAAATTTAAATCATTTGTATACGAATCAAACGCCTTGCGAGTTTTCATCTGTTTTTATGGTAGGTTAAGATAAAGGAATCACCTGCGGTGATAAGGCCGACTTTACACCAAAATTTTACTCTACCTTGTCGTGATATTTAGGTATTAACTATACAAAAAATATATATTACATTAAAATTTGTTTGCTTTAGCCTGTGACTGCGATATCGGTGGATCAATCGATAGCAACTGTGAGAAAGGCTCTGGTCAGTGCCGTTGTCACTCTCGAGTGGAGGGCAGACGATGTGATCGTCCAATCCGTGCACATTACTTCCCTACATTGCATCAATTCCAATACGAGGTGGAGGAAGGTCTCACCCAATCTGGACCAGTGAGGTATAGGAATTCTGAAGATACATTCCCTGATTATTCGTGGAAGGGATATGTTGTCTTCTCTTTACTACAGGTACGTTTTAAAATGACGCGTTATTCTTTAAACCAATAATATATTGGTCAATAGACAAAAGAGAACTGTAGGGCAAGCACGAAAACTTACGACAAAGTATTCGTATCGGTATCGAAACATGGGAATTAAAAAGCGCCCTTACCTTGCGTAAGAGGAACTACAGTTTTCCAATACAAAATTTTGTAAATTTAATTTAATTGAGATCTAATCAGTAGTTTTTGAGTTATTCGTAATAATGTAAATTTTTAGTGCATTTTATTTATAGTCGCTTTTCTTTTTTTTTTTAACTTCACGCTGTAACCCGCATGTAGCAGGGTAGGCAGATGGAACCAAAGTATCCTAGTGTTAAGACACTCCATTCTCTTTCAACAATTCCGTTCCCCACTTTCCGCTGAATTGAGGCATTGCGTGTTGAGTGGCGGAACTCAACGCCGCGCTTTGCCTTGTTACCAAGCCCAAGAAATGAAAATACTAAATTTTACATTTCCTGAAGTGGGAATCGAACCCACAACCTGTCGCGCTTACAGTCGCACGCTTGTGCCTCTGCGCCACGACAATCGTTTCTTTTCTTAAATCTTAATTATTACTATTATGTTGTTAATTTAATATTTATCTTTCTTTTTAGAATGAAGTCATAAACGTGGTGCATATTGGCAAATCATCGTTATATCGTATGGTGTTGAAATATGCGAATCCTCTACGGGATCCCGTTACTGCTAACATTATTATCACACCTGAAAGCGTCCTGGACACTAAACAATGGTAAATAATAACATTTTCAAACTTATTTTTTTTATTATTTGTTATCATTTTACAATTTGATATACTATTATAATTAAACATCTAAAAACCCGTCGCGGTTTGAGCCAATGTTACAATTTAAAAATTACGTTAAAGAACACAATCTTTTTTTTTTAACTTCACGCTGTATCCCGCATATAGCAGGGTAGGCAGAAGGAACCTGAGAACCTAGTGTTAAGACACTCCATTCTCTTACAACAATTCCGTTCCTCACTTTCCGCCGAATTGAGGCATTGCGACGAACACAATCATTTTTCGATATATTTTTGTACACCTCTAGGTTTATGTATATATAGGGTTACATATACAAAATACACTTACCGACTGATTTTCTACGTTTCTATTTCTGAGTACCGGCAAATGAATTTCGGAAGCTGTTTGCGGCAAACTTGTATCGTCAAAGAGATCCTCCCTCAAAAAATAAAATTTGTTTTGAAATATCAATGTTGAAAATATAATATAATAATTTGAAGTGACGTGAATTCACGTCAGCGCCAACCAAGAATAGAATTTAAAATGACGTGAATTCACGGCAGCGCTCTAGTTTATGTTAATATGATTTGAAAATTACTCTTTACTTCTAAAATATATAATGAATATCATAATTTGTTTTTTTTTATAGGTTTAATGTATATCTAAGACCAACCATTCAGCCGCAACTTATAACCGTCGCTATAGAAAAAGGAAATGGCCCTGCACCTTTCGTTATGAACGCCGGAAACTGGACCGTTACCATAAAAACTACTAAAGAGATTATGATTGTAAGTAATTACTATATATCTGTACCAAGCGTGAATAGGTTGATAAGTTAACTAAATAAAAGACTAAAATATAAGTATGAAAATTTCAAGCAAATCCTACATTTTCTGGGAAAAATGAATTTAAATTACATAAAATCATAACCTATATAACTTATTTATTTAAAAATACCTAATAAATATGTTTTTTCGACTTATCAACTTATTGACGCCTTATGCGAATATGTTAAGGAGTACGATTTGTAGATTATTATTTTTTTTTAACTTCACTCTGTATCTCGCATATAGCAGGGTAGGCAGAGGGAACCTGAGAGCCTAGTGTTAAGACACTCCGTTCTTTTTCAACAATCCCGTTCCCCACTTTCCGCCAGATTGAGGCATTGCGTGTTGAGTGGCGGAACTCAACGTCGCGCTTTGCCTTGTTACCAAGCCCAGAAAATGAAAATACTTCATTTCCTGGAGTGGAAATCGAACCCACAACCTGTGTGATTAATATATTACTAAATATTACCTTACGTTTTTCAGGATTACTTCGTTCTCATACCAGAAGCTTATTACGAAGCAACAGTTCTAACGAAACTTGTAGACAGACCATGTATAATAGGTGATAAGAAACTGTGTAGACACTTTGCATATCCCAGCGTCAATGGCCGACCAGCAGCAAGTGTTGTGGATATGGTCTCAACTGTTAATGAATATATTTCTGATCCTGAGGTAAGTTAACCTAGAAAAACTATATTCTATGTAACTTTTTTACCGTTGTATATACAATATTAAAATATATAGTAGCGGTAGCATGAAGCGTAAAGGGAGAGAACCGAATGCCAAGACAATCCATTCCCCGCTATCTGCCTGAATTTGAAACATTGTGTGTTGTGTACCGAAACTAAACGTCGCACTTTGTCTTACCATAGTTAGGAAATGAAAATAATTTAAACACAAACATTCCCTTAATGTGAAACCAGACAGTCGTTTTTTCATCAGATGCGGCCCCATTACTCTACAATTGACTGAAAAACGTGTAAATATAAATAAATTTAAATTATTTCAGCAACTAAAGGAATTCAACGCCGGTCCAAATGATATTCCCATAATCAATAGTGAACAAAACGAACTTCAATATAACATGAAAATTGATCCTCCCGGCCATTATGTGCTTGTACTGGAATACGTGACTCCGATAAATAGATCAGCTTTGCCAAATATTGAGTACAGTACTGACTCATCTGATGTTTACAATTTGTCACCAAGAGCAACTGTTAATATAAGATTCCAGTCTGGAGATGGTCCCGAATATAACGCGGTGGCTAATTTAAATGACTGTCCGTATACCGCACCTTGCAGACAAGTTGTAGTTGATGATATATCCAAAATTCATTTCTTTAATGTACAAGATGCTAATAATGTTATATATTTAACCGTAAGTATTATTGCCTTTTTTGTTTTTTTTTTCAGCTTCACCCTATCTTGCATAGCAGATTGAGCGAATTTAACACTAAGACTCTCCGTTCTCGTGTCTCTATCCATATTCAAGACATAGCGTTTTGAGTGGTGGAACTTAACGCAGCACTTTTCTTTTCTTTCAAAAATGATTCCACATAGATTTTTTTTACTTTAAATTGTATGCCATAAAAAGATTGTGGTGGCTTACATCAAGTTATATGTAGATATCGATTTAGTATGTATTTATATTTCAATTTTCTTTCAAAACGATTAGGGGCAAAGCGGTAGTCTTGCTGGTATCAAATCAATTATCGCGGTTCCGGAAGCGGATTGGCATTTAGATTATATAACACCGCGACCTTACTGTTTGAGAAGAGACGGACGCTGCAGTCCTGCCGTATTTTCTACAGCTGTTGATTCGAAAAAGGTATCAAAATATTTTTAATATTTATTAATTTAACAATTGTTTACAATATTTAATACTAAACCACTGGTACGTACGTAAGTAAGTTAAATTTTCCTTATAAAATTAATGTCTAAACCTTTATATATCGACTACTTTTACTTATTTATTTATATAAAACTAAAAAAGTCGATTAAATTTATGTAGGTCGAAATCGAATCAGGCATTGGAGGTGATCGTGAACTAAGACCGCAAATTCTAGATAATTCTACAAGCGTAGTGTACCTTGCGCCTCAAGCGGATCCAGTGAAAATAGAATCCACAGTTCCTACTCCTGCTGTCTACAAGTTCGCAGTACACTACTATCAACCAGATCATCCAGGTTGGTTTTATTACTGTACATTTATATATTATTGTATCTTTCTACTTATTATGCATAAATATAATTTTTAATGTTTTTTTTTATTTTATAATGTCGACCGTCGCGCGCGTTGATTTATTATTAATAAAAAAATGGACATATTAAATTTATTTTATAATAGTTGGAAGCGGGGGTGGTAAGCGAAACGAACTGAAAGCAAAGCACCCCAGTTTATTATAATTACACAGTAAAAAAATAACAAAATTTTTATAACCTAACTAAGCCTTATATTTAAGTAAATTTAAAAAAATCATTGTTTTACATGGGAATTGAACTGACACTGACTCATTAAACCATACTTTCCAATTGCTAACATGGCGTTTTTTATTTAAATAATCATCTTTTCTACAGAAAGTAATGTCAACATAAATTTGACTGCTGACGGTCAGTCATATGACGCGAGTATGCCCGTTGAGCACTGCCCATCGAACTCTGGATGCAGAGCCCTCATAAGATTAGCTGATGGAAGCACACAGTTTGCAGTGGATGAAAATTTTACTATTGAATTTAAGGTAAGAATTTATATGCTTTTATTCGCTTTATTCTGCTATAAACGTGAGGCAGAAGAACTTAGCGTAGAAGATATCATCACATTCAAAATCAGACTCTGCCCCACCACGCCACAATTTTAATATCACGAAATGAATTTAAAAAAATGTAACACGAACTACCTCTCTATTACTTAAAAACATACATAGAAAGATATATAGAAATTAAATAAACAAACAAAACAAAATAAGGAAAAAGTAAGTGTGACATAATAATTTACTTTTTAGACACTACACAATTTTTAATATCTTTTGTAATCGCTTAATCGTATACTCCAGAGCAGGGCTTCTTAAACTTTTGTCATTCACGACCCCGTTTATAATTGCGAGATTCTTGATGACCCCATACAAATTGGTAATTGGCCAAAATGGTATATATAAATATTTATATATAACATTAATTTATATATAGCATAAAATTAAAATATTTGACATTAAAATCTCTCGACCCCAGAATTTTGCTACGCGACTCCATTTGGGATCGCGACCCATAGTTTAAGAAGCCATGCTCGAGAGGTATTTTATTTTTTTTAAATAATCAGGGAGATACAAGCAAAGGAGTTTGGCTGGATTACGTCCTCGTTATAGAAGAACAAGATTATGTCGATTCAGCGTTGAAGGAAGCGAATATGATCGATTACACAAGAGAATTTATTGAGAAATGTGCCGCAAATCATTACTATATCGCCTCCAATGAAACTGGTAACTTAGTAATTTTTATAATATGAAAACTATATAGACTTTTTATTTTCTATTAATATAGTAAACGTTTCATTCTAGTTTTGCAAAATATCTTTTGATGTGACGTGTTAATGGACTAAGATTAGAGCTACAATTTTAGTTAGTCCCTAACTCAACTTAAGTGACAAATACGAATAACCAAATAATAAAATGATTAAAATTTATATTAACAATAAATTTAAATGTATTCTTAATATAAATATTAATTATTATATTTTAAATTAAATTATTGTATGAATTTAAAAAAAATCATTTTACACGTAATTTTATTATAAAAACTAAAATATTTTAAATAATATTTTAAAGGAATATTCTACCAAAATATTTTTCTTACAGGTTTCTGCCGCGACGCCATGTTCTCAATAACAGCTGAATATAACAGCGGGGCTTTGAGCTGTCTTTGCGATTTTATGGGCTCAACTGAATTGGAATGCAATACGTTTGGAGGTCAATGCCCTTGCAAGGAAAACGTAATTGGTAGAACTTGTAGTGCGTGCAGAACTGGCTATTATGGATTCCCTAATTGCAGACCATGCCATTGTCCGTCAACTGCTATATGCGATGAAAACGGTAAGATTTTTTAAAGCTTTAGTAAATAATTAATTTAATTATTTAATAGGCAGTTTCAAGACGGAGTGTCTTGTTCGCCGCTTTCCCCTCGAAATCGAACTTATTTCTGTTAGCATAATTTATTTATAATAAGATTTGATATTATTTTTAAATATGAATATATTGTCAGAGTTGACGCGTCGCGTTGTTAGAACGCTAACTACCTACATATATTTGTTATCTGTGGTTCCCGCCAATACCGAACGCATTGGCGGGAAAAAGGATTATTGTGTCATGCTCTGGAGTTGTGGAAAGGCTGGTAAAAGTATATTTTTATTGTAACAATGATCGAAGTGTTTTATATAATTATATACCCAATTGGGTTATATTCGAAAAAGGGAATTATAAAACCAGAGTCTGTCTGATTTGTCAGCGCCAACAGTACTCTTTAATATGCGGGATCGCATCTAACATGCGGGATAAAGCGTGAACCTAATAAAATCGGAGCAAGATTTTTTTTAGCACGCACATAGCAGGGTAGGCAGAGAGAATCCGAGAATCTAGTATTAAGACACTCCGTTCTCTTAAGATTTCCGTTCCCACCTTTCCGCCAAATTGAAACATTGCGTGCTGAGTGTCGGATATACATTTACAGGCAAATAATACAATTCTTTTTTTAAGGTTTATGTATCTGCCCAAAGAATGTGGAAGGAGAAGATTGTGATCGTTGCAAGCCTTACACGTTCAACTTCGATGTCCAGCGCGGTTGTGACGACTGCAACTGTAATCCTTTAGGTGTGATCGATAACCAGCTGCAGTGTGAAGCGGACAGTGGTAACTGCGCGTGAGTGTTACGTTAAATTTAGTTAAGATCTCAATAGTTGTTTTTGAGTTATTGGTAATAATTGTACTTTTTAGTGCACTTTTTAGAACTCGGTTATCTTTTCTTATTCTTTTTTTATATAATAATAAAAACTTTTGGACAGATGCAAAGAGAACGTCATTGGCAGAGTGTGCGATCACTGCGTACCAGGTCACTACGCTTTCCCCGACTGCCCGCAGTGCACTTGCGACTTACGAGGCACTACTGATGATGTGTGTGATCAAAACACCGCCCAGTGTTACTGTAAGAAACATGTTAAAGGACAGGTTAGTTTATTTATAATACGGTTCTTTTGTTTTATTATTTTTTATTTAGCTCTTATGGTATAAATGTTGTCTACTTTATACTCGTACAAGTCCAACAACCAAGTTGCCTGAAAGATCACTTTAAGCGATAAGGCCGCCTTGTTGTACTTATGTTATAATTGTTTATTTATTAATTTGTATTATTGATGTGCATTAAAGAATATTTGTATTGTATTGTAGTCTGAGTAAATGACAATCACAAACAATCTTTTTTGGTTTGGATTTTTTCAAATAAATAAAGTAGAAGGCGGCATTGAGAAGAGCCGACGAGAAACATAACATTTTTATAATTATATAATAATTGTTATATTTAAAAAAAAACGTTTTATAAACTTTTTTTTTAACAGGCGTGCGACGTATGTAAGGACGAATACTTCAATCTTCAACCTGATAATCCCGATGGTTGTACCAAATGTTTCTGCTTTGGAAAAACAACTAAATGTTCCAGTTCATACCTGTCCTGGGCTATGGTAAGATATTAAAAATATATTCATAGTTCCTTCATTTTTTTTATTATTGTTATACTACATCCACAAACATGATTCGTACCTGTTGTTAAAGTGTTGTTTTATATATTTTTTTACAATATTGTCCTTAACAACATTAAAAAAGATTAAATAGGAATAACTAAAAATATTCTCTATGCAACATTCGTGCGTAAATAAAAACAAAAACATTTTTATGTCGAAAATGCCTTGTCATTTTTGAAACGACATGATCCACTCCAAACTGTTGGATCATTTTTACCAAACAGTTAAGAATCAGTACAAGAAAACTAACTAAACTAAAACCACATCGAAAGCGGTCCATCCGTTCGAGAGCTACGATGCAACAGATAGACACATACAGACATCGACGTCAAATATATTATACCCCTCTATAATGAGGACCACCCATAAACCCCCAAAGCAAAAGCATTGAGGGTTAAATAAAACTGATACGTTTATATATAATGTTTTTTTCTTTCATTTATAGAAAGTTTTATATTAAAAAAATGTAATGATTCAAAAATGTAACGCCTGTCGTGGCACAGAGGGACAAGCGTGCGACTGTAAGCGCGACAGGTAATGGGTTCGATTCCCACTCCCGGAAATTGAATTTTTCATTTTCTGGGTTTGCTAACAAGGCAAAGCGCGGCGTTGAGTTCCGCCACTCAGCACGCAATGCCTCAATTCGGCGGAAATTGGGGAACCGAGTGTCTTAACACTAGCTTCCCTCTGCCTAACTTGCTATATGCGGGATACAACGTGTAGATATGTATGTATGTAATGATTCAAAAAAGATTTTTTTTTAAGAAAATTTTAGTAACCCAAAGCCTTGTAATAAAATAAGCTATGAAAATAATTATTTGTCGATTTCAGATAGATGGCATGACCGATTGGTATTTAGTGAACATAGAAAATAACCGTACACTGAACATTTTCCCTATACCTGTGCCACCTACAGTGTTAAATGAAACTGCTATTGGGGCCGATGTCGCTAGTGAGGACGGTGTGCAAAGGGTCATTTACTTTGGTGCACCTGATTATTATTTGGGTAAGTCTGCCTTACGAGTCTTTGATAAACGACTGACGATACTGACATTTTTATGTTAATTGACGATTCGTAAGTGATTGTATAAAGAATATTTTGATTTTGAGTTTTGCATTTGTCCAAAATATGGCTTTAAAGGAATATCGACCCAATAATATTTAATTGTAGTAAATAAAATAGGTATGATTCTATCTTTCCTCAGTTGAAATATCTTATTGTAGGCATGGTGGTAGTACGCGTGCTCTATTCAGATGAATAATTGTATATAGATAGTTTCTATAACCACTTTATGGAGTTCAGCATTTTAAATCATTTAAATTACCAATGTAATTATATTGACTAAAATAAATTATATTTAAAATTAATCATGTTATTGTAACTGTAAATAATTATATTTATTTCTTTTGACTTCCGTGCTCTAGTCACATGCAATATCTTGAATTGATAATTGCCCTAAAATACAAATAGGACCCAGTCGTGGTGCAAAGGCAAAGTGCGGTTGTAAACGCAACTGGTCGCAACTTCGATTCCCACTCCAGGAAATGAAAATACTGAATATTAATTATCATAAACATTTTCATTTTCTCGCTTTGGTAAAAAGTCAAAGAACGGCGTTGAGGTCCGACACTCAACACGCAGTACATCAATTTGGCGGAAAATGAGGAACGGAAATGTTAAAAGAGTACGGAGTGTCTTAATACTAGGTTCTCTGGTTCTCTCTGCTCTACCCTGTCATGTGCGGGATACAGCGTGAAGCTAAATAAATAAATTTAATGACAATTAAAAATAAACACCAATAATCACAGTAATTTATTTAAAAAAATGTTTTTTAGGTGAACGTCTCAAATCCTACGGCGGACACCTAACTTACGCTCTGTTCTACACCACACAAGAGAACGGTCAGGCTATTGATGCACCGGATGTCATCATTGGAGGGTCGAACGGGTTCATAGTTCATAATAGTATAGAACAACCCCCGTCTCTAGTCGAATGGGTGCATAGTGTGAGACTGAGTGAGGATGAATTCACTAACTTAGATGGTTCTGCAGTAACTAGAGATCAGTTTATGAATGTGTTAATTAATGTTACAAGTATTTATATAAGAGCTACGTATTGGAATGAAGCTGTTACTACAAGGTTTGTGTGTTTTTGGTTTTAATTTAAATTAGGTAATCAAATAGTTTTTTTTATATTTATCAGCAATAAAATGAAATAAGTTAGTATATATTTGTAAAAATACTTAACGTAACCTAAAAAAGATAAATGAAAAATGAAAAAGAGAACCTAAAGAAGAACACCTGTCGTGGCGCAGAGGCACAAGCGTGCGACTGTAAACGCGACAGGTTGTGGGTTCGATTCACACTCCAGGAAATGTAAAATTTAGTATTTTCATTTCTTGGGTTTGGTAACAAGGCCAAGCGCGGCGTTGAGTTCCGCCACTCAACACGCAATGCCTCAATTCGGCAGAAAGTGAGGAACGGAATTGTTGGAAGAGAATGGAGTGTCTTAACCCCGCTACATGCGGGATACAGCGTGAAGTTAAAAAAAAAACCTAAAGAAGATAATTTTCTACTGAATTTTCTCGATAGAATATTTAAAAAAAGAATTTTTTTATAGTTATCCGTTCACAACCGGAAAACAAAATGTCATTTTTTATATATACTTAAATTTATCATTAATTTAACAGATTAATGGGAGTATCATTAAATATCGGAGTAGACACCTACGCAGATGACAGAATAGCGTCGTCAGTAGAAGTGTGTCAGTGTCCTAAAGCGTACAGAGGTCTCTCTTGCGAACAGTGCGCGGAAGGTTACTACAGGCTCAGTTCAGGACCTCACGCTGGATTCTGTGTACCTTGCCAGTGTAATGGTCACTCAAAGGAATGTGATGTTAATACTGGGATTTGTTTGGTGAGTTTGCGGCGTTGAGTTCCGTCATTTAACATGTCTCGCATTCGAATTCGTATAAAAAGGAGAGTGAAGTTTTATTGAGATTGTATGAGAACTAATGTGAAACCGTAAAAATAATTTGTCAAAAAAATCGTTCTTAATAATTGATTGCCTGTGAAAGTAATTGTATGTTTGATTCCCATCAAGAAACTTAGACATTAAAATATTTATGATTTTTCAATTTTACTTGTAATATCTCGAAAATGAGTAGAAAGTAAAGAAGGGAGAATTGTATCACTAACATAATAAATTTATTAATATATATTTAATTGTTACTTAGCAATGTACTGACAACACATTTGGCGATCACTGCGAACAATGTATAGAAGGTTACCATGGCGACGCAACAGTTGGCACACCGAGAGACTGCTTGATATGTGCTTGTCCCATGCCGTACGCTTCCAACAAGTAAGTGTTTTATTTAATTTACTTCAACTTTTAAAAAAATATAGCCAGTTTTATCAAAAAGTAATATAAGGTTTGTTGAAAACTAAACATCAGTGAATTGAAAAACGAATGGTAAAAGCTAGTAGGAATCTGAAAGATGTAAGGACAAAAATGTAGTGAGAGAAGCGAGCATCAAACTTAAACGTAACAATTACCATAATATACCGATAAGTATCTAGTAGAATAGAACAGTTATTATTGCACACAAAAGAGAAGGAAACAAAAATACCGAAGAAAAAAAGTTTAAAGCTTGTACCTGTATGCAAAGGCGATCTTCTTGCTTCAAGCAATCTCTTGCAGACAACCTTCGGTAAACATACATACATAACACATATATATTAAATGTAGACATGTAACACAATATATAGAAAGGATAAATACGTATTAATGGTCTAAATTAATTTAATATTAATAATTTAACTAACATTTTCTCAACAGCTTCGCTATAGGCTGCAACTTGAGTGACAATGGTACTCTTATATCATGTAACTGTAAACCTGGCTATGGAGGCGCACGATGTGACTACTGTGCTGCTGGGTACTATGGGATACCAGAAAAAATTGGTAATTTGGTTAATTATTTTTTCCTCTTCACATAGGTATATTTAAAAAAAAATGTTATCAGAGAGAACCTTCCTCCACTCTCTATTCATTTTTGGTAATATTCTCATGATTAGGAATCGAACCCCTTATCAATTCATATACACATAATTCTTTTTTACCCCACTACAGCTTATATGAACTTATACGGTCGAATTCGCATAAGTAAACACATTAATATATTCACACAGACACATCTATATATATAATAAAAGAGCAGAAAAGTCAATTCTGTACATGAAAAATTTTAGAAAAATATCAATTGGGTACGTTAATATATCGTTAATAGAAGCGAAAAAACCAATCAGTAGAATTTTTGTCTGTCTGTCTGTCTGTCTGTCTGTCTGTCTGTCTGTCTGTCTGTCTGTACATTTGAACGCGCATCACGCAAAAACTACTGGACAGAAATGAATGAATTTTGGCATGGTAATAGCTTAGAGTCTGGAGGTAAATATAGGATAGTTTTTATCCCGATATTCGAAGTAGTTTTCATGGAAACATTGAAAAACCTACATAGACAAATTACTTTATAGACCGATAAGTACTGGACAGAAATGAATGATTTTTTGCACAGCAACTGCTTAGAGTCTGGAGGTACATATAGGATAGTTTTTATCCTGTCATTCGATGTAGTTTTCATGAAAAAAACAAAAAACCTACATAGACAAGTTACTTTATATGCCGATAATAACTGGATAGAAATGAATGAATTTTGGCACAGCAACAGCTTAGAGTCTGGAGGTACATATAAGATAGTTTTATCCTGTCATTCGATTTAGTTTTCATGAAAAAAAGAAAAAACCTACATAGACAAGTTACTTTATATGCCGATAATTACTAAATAGAAATTAATATTTTTTTGCGTGGGTATAGCTTAGAACCTGGAGCAACTTATAGGATGCCTTTGAATTGATAGTCAATGCAGTTTTCGTTGAAAAAATAAATAACTGACACCCTCAAATTACGTCAATTACTCACATACTTTCTTTCTAATTACACTAAGTAATATGAATATTAGATATAAAAATATTAAAAGAAATGAAAAAGAGAACAAGAAATATACATTTATTTAATCAGAATCATATAATCGATTTTAGATATGAACGGTAATAGGTATGAACGCATAATAAGTAATATAATAATTTTATATTTGTTTTCAATGTTTTCATGTTTATTTAAGAGAAATTTTTAATATAGTATAATAAAAATAATTTAATTTCTTACACAATGGGATTATTATTTATTGGCAACATGATAATTTATTTTATCATTATTATGAGGGTAATAGAAAGTTTTAGTTGACGGAATATATTTTGTTAAGAAAATCTTTTATGGTAATAAATTCAAATTTAATTTATTTTAGATATTATATTTATTTAATTTAGATTATAATTTATTTAATTTAGATATTTATGGGAAAGTGTTATCATAAAGTAAGAGACAACATGACACAGGTAACATAAAGTAAGTTCTATTAGTAAAGATAATAACAATTGTCCTATTCTGATTATTAATGTAAAAGTTAGGAAACTTAAATATTTAGACGATATTTGTTACTCTAAAACTTAGGACTGTAATTTAGAAGATTTTATGTGCGCGAATCGGACTTATATGCATGTAAGGCTACAGAATAATCTAATAGGAAAAAAATAAAAAAACAGTCAAATTACATTGATTACAAAATTGCAAGTAACACCATTTTTTTTTCAAATATAATTTATATTCGAGAAAAAAATTAGTAACAATACCGCTACATAAAAAAAAATTACAAAGCGTACAAATTTTTTTACGTGGAAATGAAACCCGCGCCTGGTGTTGTATGCACTTAGAAATATCAAAATATTTAATAAACAGCATTCTCTCTTGCCAAATGATTGTTCATAGAAATAATCTTTAAAAAAAATTTTTTTTCAATTTTTTACCGAGATGCTAACAACAAAAATAAGTTATAACAAGTGTATAAAAATTTCGACATGGTTGATTAAGAACCTATGTCTTAGCGGTCATAGTGCTTGGACGAGACTGGCACTGGTCTTGCTGCGTTCAATTTTTTATACCTTTTCGATAAATGGTTTTCTATTCCTAAGTATGTGATTAATTAATAATATTAAAAATACCATTAGTACAGTAAATAGTAGTTTTGATCATCGTGACGCAGTGAGATAGGCTCTCTCCGTCTACTAATTAATACCTAATTATACTTCTAAGATTAAACATATAAACATTTGGATATTTATATATTAGAATATTCAGACTCAATAATTGGAAAAAGGTAAGTAATTATAAAAAGGTAAGGTGTAACCAGAAAGATTTGGTGAGGCAAGGCGAATATTTAGTAGTAAAAATTAAATACGGTAGTACTTAACATGAAAATAAATAAAAATGTTATCCTATGTTGAGCGCGAACGAAGTCGCGGGCACCACTAGTATTAATATATTCGAGTGTCCCCGTAAATGCGTTAATAACGCATTGCGTAGTGACGTATATGTCACTTTATGTAAACATGGATGTCAAACCATAGTAGTGTGTAACATTTATTTTATTAATTTAATATACTTTTTATGCAATATTTAAAAAAAATAATAGCATTCTGCACTTCTTCTCTATATAAACTATAAGTGTGCCAAGTTCCATGCTCCTCCGTCAGCGTAGTTTTCGTAAAAAGGTATCCAAAGTTTTTGCTGCATGTATTCATATTATACACAGACAACATTATAAAATTTTATATTATTTTCTTTTATAAAACCCTTGATTATGCTTAGTGATAAAATATATTTTAATTTTAACACATTATAATTGATGAATGTGTTGATTCCAAGACATATATACCAACACATATGTTCCAAAATATATTTTTACATATATATATAAGATAAACGATTGTGTAGGAATATTACCGCCTGTCGTGGCGCAGAGACACAAACGTGCGACTATAAAGGCGATAGGTTGTGGGTTCGATTCCCACTCCAGGAAATGTCAAATTTAGTATTTTCATTTCTTCGAGTTTGATAACAAGGCAAAGCGCGGCGTTGAGTTCCGCCACTCAACACGCAATGCCTCAATTCGGCGGAAAGTGGGGAACAGAATTGTTAAAAGAGATCAGAGTGTCATAACACTAGATTATCTGGTTCCCTCTGTCTACCATGCTATATGCGGGATACAGCGTGAAGTTAAAAAAAAAATAAAAAATAAAAGATTATAATTGTTATTTAAGAGATTATATGATGCCTAAAAAATACGGTGAGCTTAAAAAGGGCTTAACCGGGTCATAAGTCGGTATATTACTAAAATTATTTTCTGTATGTAAACCTAATATAATAATCTTGTTTCAGGTGACTATTGCAAGCCTTGTAATTGCTCGGGTAATATCAATACGGAGGACCCCGGTTCTTGCGATAGTATCACCGGCGACTGTCTTAAATGTGTTAACAATACCGCCGGAGCTGCCTGCAACTTGTGTGCCCCTGGATTCTTTGGTGACGCCATCTTCTCTAAGAACTGCACAGGTATGGTATTGAGCGTATATGTTTTATTATTAGGAATTATATTTGGTAATATAATCGATTTTTATAATCGATTTCATTAATAAACTTTTATAAGATTCCTTTTATTACATTATGATTAAAATAAATATTTTAGTATTAAAAGACATTGATTGATCAAGTAATTTACACCGGGTAACTAAATTTTATGCCTCAGACTAGAAAAGAAATAGTATAAGGCGCAATTATTGATACAAATTTCATTCTTAACTTTATAAAATATACTCGTATACCTAAATAGAAAAAAAACTATACTTATAATTTTTTCTTAACTTCATGCTGTAACCCGCATATAGCAGGGTAGGCAGCGGGAACCAGAGAACCCAGTGTTAAAACACTCCGTTCTCTTTCAGCAATTCCGTTCCTCACTTTCCGCCGAATTGAGGCATTGCGTGTTGAATGGCGGAACTCAACGCCGCGCTTTGCCTTGTTACCAAACCCAAGAAATGAAAATACTAAATTTAACATTTACTAGAGTGGGAATCAAACCCACGACTTATCGCGTTTACAGTCGCACGCTTGTGCCTCTGTGCCACGACAGGCGTTTCTTATTTATTATATAGTTTCTGACTTCTTATAATATATATTTATATGCTACTTCATATAGCTTGCATATGCGACGAGTTTGGTATGGAGCGTTGTGACCCAACAACCGGCACATGTATCTGTAGACCGGGCGTCATAGGTAATAACTGCGATAGTTGCGCTCCCAACCACTACGGTCTGAACAGCGGGAAGGGGTGTACCCCATGCAACTGTGGTATTGCCTCTGATTCCGCTCAGTGTGACGATAATACTGGACAGTGCAGGTTTGTTTTAAAATATATATTATTAAACTATAGCTTATAATATTTTTTTAAGAGTTGTGAGTATATTTAGGATAAGTGAAGTATTTGGGAAAAACTATAAAGATTTTTCGTAGCAGGATTCGAACCCGTGCCTAGTGGAACCCATCCAACGTTCGACGCTAATATTATTTTACTAATATTATAAATACGAAAATTTATTAAGACAGAGATAGATGGATCTATGTTACTCTCTTTCGCAATAATTACTAAACCGATCAAGATGAAACTTTGCAGTAATATAAGTTATACTTTAAAATAAACAATAGAATTTCTTGCTTACTTATAAAACATTGTTAAACCTATTTTTTTATAGATGTGCCAAAGGAGTAACTGGAAAGCATTGCGATCAATGTGCAGCTGGGTACTGGAACTATACTAAGGAAGGATGCGACCGTTAGTACAATTAAACTCCATACTTTACACAAATACCCACACACACACATACGCACACACACGCACACACACACACACACACACACACACGCGCGCGCGCACGCGCACCCTTGTGTGTTAATACACACACTACATGCATGCATTTTAATACTAAGTTTAGTTTCAATATAGTAATTAATTATCTTTATAATGTTGTTATTGGTTTGGAATTGTTATTTTTCTATGGAGGTGAGTTCCGACGTTCATGACTACAACACAGTTTTAAACTACAGTAGCCATTACCGAAATTATATTTTCGTTTTTTTTCGTATGTGCCAATAAATATTTTTGTTTTTTTTAATACTTATTCATAATATCCTAATCGGATTATTGTTATAATATTACTTTTTCTTTCAGATTGTAACTGTAACAAAGGATATTCAGTTGGATTTATGTGCAACTCGTCTGGTCAGTGCGAGTGCTTGCCAGGAGTTATAGGAGAGAAATGTGACCGTTGTCCGGAAAGGTATGGAAACGCTTACAAATATTATTATATCTATTTGTATTAATTTCATATTTTCTACCGAAAACGTTGAATTAAATGTGTTTTTTTAATTTTTGGTAACTTTAACCGTTATCTGTAATAAAATTTTGTAAGATTTTTTGAACGTAAACAAAAATGTTACCTTTTTTAGGTGGGTGCTAATACCACAAGAAGGATGTTTGGAATGTGATTCCTGCACAGATGCCTTAATATTTACAGTGGAAGACCTCAGTGCTTTATTAAGAAATGCAAGTCTTGATTTCAAGGTATGAATATGATATATTTGTTAATAATAAAAATAATATGTGTTTTAATTTTGGAGTGAAAACGTCTTTAGCGGCACTTGTGATGGGTAAAATATGTTAAACTTCGGCGTCAGAACACGTGACCCTGATCGAAAATTCGTAAGATGAAATTGTCATGTTTGTGTACAATAACGCAATAAATGAATATTACATTTTATCATATAAATGATAGTATTATGAAGGGTTTCGAAATATCAAAAAAGGCATAACATTAATCAAGTATTAAATTAAATATTCAAGTTTTCGCTTCAGATTGCACTCCCAAAGTGCAACCCATTGATTTTTTTATTATTTAAACGACATTTTTTACACAGGATAAAGCTGATTCGTTTTTCACCACTCAACGACTCAATTACATATCAAACCAAACAGATTTGCTAAAGCCAAGAGTTGCAGAGCTGAAAAATGTTGATCTTGGAGAAGTAACATCTTCAGTCAAAGGATTAGAAAGTAACGCCAAGAACCTGTTGCGATCGGTATGATTTTTACTTAAACTAAATAAAAATAAATAACTTCAACCATTTTTAAGCTATTTAGTTTACAAATGTACTGACTGTCAGAGGAGGGTTTTTAGCGCGTATCATGTATGTTTGTAATATTCTTTATGACATCATATCTTTCAAACTTCTGTTCGATAGGTATTAATACTCCAAGTGTTCTTAGATATGTGACGTCACTCTTAATTGGCGCCCTCTAGAGGCAATTACGTCATAAATAAAAACAAAAGAAACCCGTTGATGGGTACCGTGTGGGATACCAAATAAAAGTTCTTAATTAGCACGTTTCAAATATATAACATATAACTAGCTTTTATAGCTTATTCTATTTGTTTTTCCTTCCTAAATTTGAAGAATTGTTTCAGTCAGGTTTTTTGTTCTTTATAATTTTAGGCAGAATTTGCGGCTACTGACAGTGATAAGCAAATATTAAGAGCCGCAGAATTAACTAATGCCGCGGACGAGGTACTAGCATCTGTAAGGAAAAACAGTCAAAAAGCCAACGATGTGGTGAACCATGTCGGTGACCTGGCTACCGGTCTTGAGTTGAGCCAGCAACCTAAAGTAGATAGCGCTTTAGATGAAGCAAGGCAAATTAAAAATGATATAGCAGGTATAATATTTTTAATAACATTGTGAATTTATTCATATTTTTTTAGCTTCACGCTGTATCCAGCTTATAGCAGGGTAGGCAGAGGCAACCTAGTGTTAAGATACTCCATTTCCCACTTTCCGCCGAATTAAGGCATTGCGTGCTGATTGGCGGAACTCAACGCCGCACTTTGCTATCTTATCAAGCCCAGGAAATGAAAATACTAAACTTTTACATTTTTGGGAATCGAACCCACAACCTATCGCGTTTATAGTCGCACACTTGTGCCTCTGCGCCACGACAGGCGTTAATTTAATAATTTTTTCGTTTAATATTTAAATCTTTAATATAAAATTTATTTTAAAATGTATAATTTAGTATTTTCAGTTCTTGGGTTTTCTTGGGTGTAAATAACAAGACAAAGCGCGGCGTTGAGTTCCGCCACTCAACACGCAATGCCTCAACTTGGCGGAAAGTGGGAAAAGGAAATCTTGAAAGAGAATGGAGTGTCTTAACACTAGGTTCCCTCTGCCTACTCCGCTATATACGGGATACAGCGTGAAGTTAAAAAAAAAGAACTTATAGTTATAATTTAAAACTTTTGTTCATACAGAAAAGGACCTAAAACCCAAGGAGGCTTTAGCTTTCAACGCGCACACAAACGCATCAAAACAAATAGAAAGAATGAATCTTTTTGTTCAACCAGTAAATGAACAAATAAAGGTAAGAATACACATTTATTACTATAATAATATATAACTTTATAGATTCCTTGAGAGAGAGTAGAGTTGAGTAGAGTTCCTAATTCTTTGTACGGCAAATATAATGAAATTCTGAAGCTAATTGCCGCAAACTTGTATCGCCAAAGGTCAAAAAATTATTTTGAAATATCAATGTTGAAAATATAATATAATAATTTAATTTATAATTTAATTTATAATAAATGACGTTAACTCACGTCAGCGCCTACCAGTAATAGATTTTAAATGACGAGAATTCACGTCAGCGGTCGCGAATGTGTTACGAAAGAACTTGACATAAGTATTGTATTATACTTATTTTTTTTAAATACAAATATTGCTTAAAAGGACCTACAGTTATAGTTTAGGCTTTTCTTGATAAATATTTCTTTTTTTTTAGAAATTTGAATCCGTCATCAATGCAACTCGCCAGCTGAAAGCTAAACTGGATGAAATGCTTGAATATACGGATCTTGCGCAAGACACAACTACAGAAGCAGAAAAACTTAACGAAAATAACAGGTACTTACGTACATACATAGCTTCGCGCTGTATCCCACATATAGCAGGTAGAGAGGGAATCTGAGAACCTAATGTTAAGATACTCCGTTCTCTAATTTCCACCGAATTGAGGCATTGCGTGCTGAGTGGCGGAACTTAACGCCGCACTTTGCCTTGTTAGCAAACCCAGGAAATGAAAAATTCAATTTCCTGGAGTGGGAATAACATATTTTTATTTACATATATTAGCGTCCCCGTTGACTTGATTGATTTATTTCATTAATTCAATATAGTTAACGAAAATATTTTTTTAAAAAGTTATTATAAATCAGCATTTTTTAAAAAAGTTATTATATTATTAGCATTCGCTATATATAAGTGTACCAAGTTCCATGCTCCTCCGTCCGTGTAACTTTCTTAAAAAGGGGTACAAAGTTTTTGCTTGATGTATATATTCAGTAATAATATGAAAATCATATATAAATGCTTATACTCTTACATTGTTCTAACAGGAAATCTAAATTTGGAAATAAAGTATTATCAGTGACAAAATTGAACGGTGCTGCCATGAAAGACCTCATTGACGCAGCAGTGGACATCAACAACGCGACGTACTTCACTGCGAAGGTTCGAGATATGACGAAGAATGCGACGAAAGTTTTGAGCGACATAAGTACTATTAATGGCGATACAGAGAACAGTTTACAGAATTTAACAGATATAATGCCTGAACTAACGAATTTAACTGATGGAGCTCACGTACATGCAGCTAATTTAAGGAACAGAGTAAGTATTAATCAACAATTTAAAAGCACATTTAACATATATTTTGATAGTTTTAAAGTTCCCGCATATAGCGGGGTAGGCAGAGGGAACTTGAGAACCTAGTGTTAAGACACTCGGTTCCCTTACATCAATTCCTTTCCCCACTTTCCGCCGAATTGAGGCATTGCGTGTTGAGTGGCGGAACTCAACGCCGCGCTTTGCCTTGTTACCGAACCCAAGAAATGAAAATACTAAATTTTACATTTCCTGGAGTGGGAATCGAACCTACAACCTGTCGTGTTTACAGTCGCACGCTTGTGCCTCTGCACCACGACAGGCGATAAAAGCGTTAGGTAGTTTTATAGTGCAAATCACAAACTAAGAAAAACATTTTTAGAAAACGTATAAAATGTGAACGTAGCCAGATTCGAACCCGCACCTCTTGGAAACAGTCCAAGGGTCGAAATTATTATACGTTCGTTACAACTTATTTATCGATGCAGCCCGATAAAAGCGCGTGGCTTAGTGGTCAGAGCGCTTAGACGGTTTCTAAGAAGCGCGGGTTCGAGTCCCGTTGCCTACAAATTTTAATGTAATTAATTTTTTTTTTATATTTAATATATATTTAAGAATGATAATTTCAAATATGTATATATATTTTTAAATAGGCTGACAGTTTAAGAGCATTAGCTGAGCGTGAAAACAACAATACAAGAACCAAAGACGCGTATGCAGCAGCGTCTGCTTATTCGTCCATAGTACAAGAAATAGCGGACGCGAAAAACGCTAGCGATGAAGCGGAAGCTGCTGTTCTGAATGTCGACGACGTCGTAAGACCTTTTTTTTATTTACTACCTTCCCAGTTAACGCGTTAATAACGCGTTATCTAGCAACATCTATGCCACTTTATGCTAATATGGACGTCAAGCCATGGAAGTGTGTGTACAATTTATTATATTAATTTAATATATTATATTTTTTTGTGAATTATTTTAAAAAGATATTCTGCATTCCTTCGCTATATAAACTATAAGTGTGCCAAGTTTGATGCTCCTCTGTCCGCGTAATTTACGTAAAAAGGGATACAACATTTTTGCTTCACGTATTAATATATATATATAATTTTAAATGTATATATTTTTATGATGTACTTTAGAATGAGAAAATTGCGGAACGTGTGACTCCGGCGCGTGATCGTTCTCTCGCCTTGTCGGAACAAGCCTCAGTGGCCCTTGATAACGTCGAACAAACATTAAGACCAAACCTAACTAAAGCACACACCGCGTTGGGCAACGTAACCTCAACCCTTGGTTACGCTGATGATGAAAATAATGCAATACAACTGTGAGTATGAGCATAAAGTACTTATATTGTTCCTAGTGTTTTTTTTTAACTTCACGCTGTATCCCGCATATAGCAGGATAGGTAGAGGGAACCAGAGAACCTAGTGTTAAGACACTCCATTTTCTTCCAACAATTCCGTTACCCACTTTCCGCCGAATTGAGGCATTGAGGTGATGAATTGAGGTTTTTTTTTTCATATATTTTAATAAATATAACTTCTAATTTGAAGATCTCTCCCGACCGCTCCAAAACCATCGCTTGAAAAAGAAGCTGAGAAGGCAGAAAAGGTATCTGAAATAGTTAAGAATACTATAGATATTATGTCAGACCTCGGGAAGGAACTAGAATCAAGCAAAGAATGGGCGCAGACATTACCTAAATCAGCAGATGAAGGACAAAAAATGACATCTAACGTGGACAACCTTGGTAACTAAATATAATTATTAATTATTTTATGTTTAAGTTTGTCCTATTTATATAAACTAATTCGTTCTGGTATCAACGATTGAATATGTTCGTCTTTATAGTTAACAATATCAACGAAATGATTCCAAACATATCTTCTACTTATGCGAATGTAAAAATGAGACAAGAAGACCTTGAAGATCGCACAATGGAAGCTGATGAAAAACTACAGAAGTTAAGAGAACTTATTGAGCAGGCTCGTACAGTGGCCAACCGCTTACCAGTAGGAGTGACTTTCGACCGTTGGTCCACTTTACAACCACGTCTACCTGACACTGTAGATGAAATGTCGACTTCAACGCATGTCTCAGCTTACTTCCGTACTAAAGAGAAGGATGGTTTTATTTTATACCTCGGAAATCCAAAAGACACTATGCTTAGAAGAACTAAATCGGTAAATATAATAAATTTAGCAAATAATTAAAGAAGTTGTTTTTTTTTAAATTGTACTATTTTAAGTCAAACTTTTTCGTAAACAGGATGATTTTATGGTTATCGGCATACAAAAAGGCTACCCCTATTTAGTGATGGATATCGGTGATAGCGCTGAGTCTGGTCGTGAACCAGCCAGAATCGGAAGCGATAAATTTGTCGCGGACAACAGATGGTATCAAGTTATTGTTGATAGGTACGTTTCTTGCATATTTTCGATAATTTAATTTGTTAGAAACCGAAAGTTTAAAATATTTTTGCTTACTTAGAACATATAAAATTATTATTTTGTAAACCTTATTTTTAATTAACAGAGTTGGACGTAACGTTAAATTGTCGATTCGCGAGAGTCTTGACAATGGTACCGACAAGATACACGACAAAGAAGCGATGTTGCCGGGTCAACATACAATATTCAATTTAGACCGTGATAAATCTAAGCTATATGTCGGTGGAGTACCGTCGGATGCTAAATTGCAGGGCATAAGTTTCCCGGCCTTCGAAGGTCAGATTGAAGAGTTGATGATAGGAGACACTCCCGTCGGTCTTTGGAACTTTGTTAATGCTAATAACTTGAAAGGAGCAAGACAGAGGTATCGATACATTATAATTTATTATTTATTTGTATATATATTTTTTAGCTTCACGCTATATCCCGTGCACAGCAGGGTAGAATGAGAAAGCAGGCAGAGCGAACCAGGGAACCTAGTGTTAATACACTCCGTTCTCTTTGTAAAATTTCAGTTGTTGAATTGAGGCATTGCGTGTCGAGTGGCGGAACTCAACGCCGCATTATATTTTTCTTATATATATTTTTCTTTATTTAAAAACTTAGTATTTGTTACTACTTTAAGTAACTTTTGGGTTTCTTTTTTCAGGGATAAGTTAATATCATCTCAATCTGGTCCTCAAGAGTACCGTTTTAATGGACGCTCACATATCACAATGCCAGGTCGTGGTTACCTCGGCTCTCAAAAGAATCAAGTGCTATTATTCTTCAGAACGTACGCTGCAGATGGTTTAATATATTTGGTGGGAGATGATAAAAACTTCTTCTCGTTGCAAATGCAAGATGGAAGAGTATTCCTACAGGTATATTTCTTTTAAATTTTCTTAACCGTTTCGCTACCAGGGCCTTAGGAAACAAATCGCCGCCACAGCCCAGACGATTTATCATTTTAATATTATATCAATTGACATTAATTTTTGTAGGATGTATTTATAAGGTTCTAACTAAGTGAAATTAGCAATTTTACCAGACCACTAACATCCTGTATCTATTTTATTGTTTTATAACATAACAAACTATTGTCATAAACTGGTAATGAACGCTCGTCACATATTTGTGACGCCGGGCTCTGGTAAGAAAATCGGGTCGTCACATATATGTGACGCTAGTAGCGAAAGGGTTAACTTAGCTTCACGCTTTGTCCCTAGCAGTGTAGTCAGAGAGAAATTTAAATTTTCTTATATATCTTTATAGCAATATTCGATAGTTTTAATATATAACAATAAATATGTGACTATTTTTTATTATTTCTTAACACACGGCAAATGTTATGAAATTCTAAAGCTAGTTGCCGCATACTTGTATCGTCAAAGAGAGGATAAAAAGTATAGAATTAACTTTGAAATAACAATGTTGAAAATATAATATAATAATTATAAATGACTGTAAACGCGACAAGTTGTGGGTTCGATTCCCACTCCAGGAAATGTAAAATTTAGTATATTCATTTCTTGGGTTTTGTAACAAGGCAAAGCGCGGCGTTGAGTTCCGCCACTCAACACGCAATGCCTCAATTCGGCGGAAAGTGGGAAACGGAATTGTTGAAAGAGAATGGAGTGTCTTAACACTAGGTTTTCATGTTCCCTCTGCCTACCCTGGTAGATGCCGGATATAGCGTAGAATTAACAAAAATGCCGGACATAGCGTAGAATTATAAATGACGTGAATTCACGTCAGCGGTCGCAAATGTGTTAATAACATAATTATTCATTCGGCAGATGTCACTTGGAAACCCAGACGATTTAGTCATCATTGGTACACAGAAGACATTCAACGATGGTAAATGGCACAGGCTTGATGCGGGACGATACTTGAACTCTTGTTCGCTTAGAGTAGATAACGAACAATCGAAGGGAATATCAAATTCAGATGCTAATGAGATCACAGCCTTAGATACTATGAACTTTGGAGGAAACAATAAGGGCATTATACAAGTGACCACTAAAGGTTTTGACGGTTGTATAAGACAAATTAGTATAGATGGTATTAATATAGATTTAAGTGAAAATATAGAATCAGTGGGAATTGCCTACGGTTGTCAGGTAAGAATAGAAACATAAATTTTATTAAAATTAAACATTTCTTCTATCGAAAAATGTTTTAAATTCATACATATCATCCGAGAGGATTGCGTTCGCATGCACTTAGTTAATTTTTTTTTTCTTATGAAAGTATTGTTAATTATTTTTATTTACTGAATAAAAATTTTAAAATAACTCCCCTAATATTTCTAAATTTATCTAACATCAACTTCACTCATATTCAAAGAATAAAACATGTATCTATATATATTTAAATTATTTTATTTTCAGTTCGCATCCCTAGTATCGTTGTCTGGTGACAACAGTTATCTTCGTTTCATGGACATAACTACAGAACATGTTCAAGTGACACTTAAGTTTAAAACGTCTAGTCCGGATGGTTTACTGTTTGTGTACGTAAGTCGAACTCAGACAATGGCGACACCAGACAGTATATCACTGTCCATCATTAAAGGTACTTATATAAAAAATACCTCTTCACGCATATAATATGGCAGTAACTTAGTCCAACAACGCCTGTCATGGCGCAGAGGCACAAGCGTGCGACTGTAAACGCGACAGGTTGTGGGTTCGATTCCCACTCCAGGAAATGTTAGTATTTTCATTTCCTGGGTTTGGTAACAAGGCAAAGCGCGGCGTTGAGTTTCGCCAATCAGCACGCAATGCCTCAATTCGGCGGAAAGTGGGGAACGGAATTGTTGTAAGGGAACGGAGTGTCTTAACACTAGGTTCTCTAGTTCCCTCTGCCTACCCTGCTATATGCGGAATACAGCGTGAAGTTAAGAAAAAAATATATATATAAAATTCGGGAAAACGGGAAACGAAGTGAACTAGGTTCTATTTGCCTAAACTTTTCTAAGAGAAACAAAGAATTTTTTTTTTTTTTAATATTATTCATAATTATCACTAATAAATTTATTTTTTTATAGGTAAACTAGTACTTATGAGTCAAAGAGAAAGTCTCGATACAGGACTCAGTACGTACAACGATTCACAGTGGCACGTGGTCACTGTGACCCACAATAGTCAGGCGTTAAGACTAGTCGTGGATGACTTCGAACACTTCAGGTTAGTATATAAAATTATGTTTTTTATAGTTTCAAAGTGCCTTATAGGAAATGAAAAAACGATTACTATTATTATTATGGATAACGAATGGCAAACGAGCAGAAGGACCACCTGATGGTAAGTGGTTACCTTCGCCCATGAACATCTACAACACCAGAGATATTGTAGATGCGTTGCCGACCTAGAGGATACAGATGGAAGGGGAGGACAATGTAATAGTTCGCTATCAGAACCACCACATTCTGGGGAAAAGATGGGGTGGGAAAGGGGAAATCCTGGCTTCCTTTTTTTTTACTTTTGGGATTTACCTATTTATACATGATATAAATGGATTCCATAGTGCCAGTTAGTTTATTTATTAGCTTCACGCTGCATCCCGCACATAATAGAGAAGGCAGAGGGAACCTGAGAACCTACTGTTAAAACACTCCGTTCTTTTTTTAACATTTCCGTTCCCCACTTTCTGCCGAATTGAAGAATTGCGTGCTGAGTTGCGGAACTCAACGCCGCGCTTCGTCTTGTTACTAGAGCGAGGAAATGAAAGTACTAAATATTATTTACTACTTTTATTTCCTGACGTGGGGATCGAACCCTGTCATTCTTCTTCATTTTCTATTCACGAATAGTAAAATATACGCGATTCCGGGTAAAATAGTTTCATTTAATATAGTCGATTTTTCATATTCAAATGCCCATTTAAATGGACCAAGTTAACACTAACTTTTTTTATTTCAGTACGGATTCACCACCAGAACCACTCCATATACTAAGTGGGGTCCTCTTTGTGGGTGGGGTCCAACCTGGGTACGTGGTTGGGGGCAAAGTGGGTTCCAAATTGCCGTTTAAGGGTTGCATAGCGGATGCAACTATTAATGGAAGGGTTCTGAATCTCTTGGAACCCTTCAGCAATCACAGCGTGACGTTCGGACGCTGTGGCAAAACTATTTCTACTGGTGGCGTTAGTCAAGGTATGAAAACACTGAAATTGACTTTTGAAAATTTATTTCAAACTTGCTGACCCTTTGTACCGCCTTTTTTGCCGCCCATACTGAAGTTTTAAAATATTTGTTTTTTTTTTGTT
>JAKGSA010000003.1:1350694-1378640 GCA_033558755.1 Philaethria dido
TATATATATATATATATATATATATATATATATATATAATATTCATACAAATCTATTCTTGCCAATATTAAACACAAAAAGATTTGTTCAATTTGATTCAGTCGTTTCAAATAAATAAAAATATTTCGATGATTTATTTTTTATTTGTTTGAAATGAATTATTTGATCTAATATATGTTATAAATCTACTTTTAAATATACTTTATTAATAATATTTAAAAAAAATACTTTAGACCTAGGATCATGGCCTGTACCAACGCGCGGGGACGTGCTGCCAACGCCAAGCATCATTGAACCCGTTGAGGAAGTCACTAGTAAAAAAGGTAAAACTCCTCAAGGTTAAGATTTCACCTTTGCATATAAATATAAAATTCGAAAATTTAAAGACGAACGACATATTATAGCAATCGAATTTAAATTGACTTATTAATCGAAAGCATTAGAAACTTAACAATTTTCAGTCAAAACCTATAATAACGAAGAATAAAATAGTCATACACGCATATAACATATTTATTTTTTAGTAATAGATACTTCAAGTATGATGTTTAATCTTCTTTATTTTGTAACTATTTTTCCTTAACTCACCCTACAATGTTCATTCTCCCTTTCAAAAGCCCGCTAACCTTTCCCGCCTTTTTCTATCACCTCTCCACGACGTTCCTAAATGACAAATAATAAATAGTTAAATTATTAATCATAAAATATAAACAATAAATATTACTTACTAAATCTTACACAAGAAAAGCAAATAAATATATATATATATATATATATATAAGCAACCTAAACACTTTCTTTTAAACCTATAGAAAACGTAGAATACATGCCAGAGGTGCCAACAACGACGCTGGCGCCGTTGACCACTATGGCTCCACCGACGACCACTAAAGCGCCTATCAAAAAGACTACCACCACGCAGGCACCAGTAACAACCACGAAACTGCCACCGCCATTACCGGAACCCGGTTGCGCCTTGGCTTATGATCAGCAATATACTATTGGGGATCCGGAAGAGGGTTATAGATTTGGTAAGTAGATAGCTGCTAAAAACTGATTCTCTTATTACAGTAGAACCTCGATTATCCGGGGTAATTATGGTTATGGAGGCTATGTAGGATAAACCACGGATAATCGAACTACAACATTTTATTGACTAAATTATTTCTAGAAAATGAATTTGCCTAGCAGTTACCAGAAACTTGTTTACTCGTTTTTCCTTCGTTTTGCCGTGTTTTTCTATTCAGTATTTTATTTAATTATTTTTAAGAACAAAGCGCGGCGTTGAGTTCCACCACTCAACACGCAATGCCTCAATCTGGCGGAAAGTGGGGAACGGATTTGTTGAAAGAAAACGGAGTGTCTTAACACTAGGTTCTCGGGTTCGGGGAAGTTAAAAAAAATACTATTTATTTTAGTAGATTTATTGATATCCGTCATGCAATCTAACATTTGACAGAGTGTCTAAACACTGTTTATCTAACTAAAAGGAGGAAATACATATGGAAAAAAAATTAAACCTTTTTTTTTATTTTCAGGTTCAAGAAACGACAGTCGCATTGAATACGGCAAACTACCAAGTCGACAACTAGAAGGCTTCGACCTCACTGTAGGTTTCCGCACGTTCGACAAACATGGCGGATTAATATTTTATGCGGCAGCCAAACGGGCGCCCAGCCAGTTCCTTGCTCTTTACATGAAAGATGCTAAAGTAAGTATACTATACTTTAATACGCAGTTTCACGCTCTTTCACGGATAACAGGTTAGTCAAAGAACCTAGTGTTAAGACACTCTACTTTCCGCCTGAGATTGGGACATTGCGTGTTGGGTGACGAAACTTAATACCGTACTTTGTCGCAGTATAATGTATAAGTAATATTGTGTTATATATTTACAATTTACATGAGCGGTATTATTTTCTCAAGTATATGTTTATATTTTATTATCATTTGAATTGAAAATTAAGTTATATACGAAATCTGCTTATACATTTTTAAATTTTTTGCCAAAAATAGACAAATGAACAAGTTATTTAGATTTTTTTTGAATTATATAGTCGTAATAATATATACAAATATAAACAGATTTTCCATCTTGACGGTGTACAACTAACATCTAAATTAGATGTATGATGTGATGATCAGCGTATTGGCGGTAATTCATTAACATAATATTGCAGCAAGCCGAAAACATAATTAAAATACGTTTAAATATGATTATTATAATAATTTATAACAAATATATGTATATATTAAATGTAACTCTCTTAACCGCGTATATTTTTTAGTATTCAGAAATTCATTTTTGGAAACCCGTCGTTTGGACTACAGAAACCCGTGGTCATGGGTAGACTACTTTTTTCTAGCTTAATAACAGGGTAGGCAAAGGTAACCTCCGTTTTGTTCCCCACTTTCCGCCGGATTGAGGCATTGCGTGCTGAGTGACGGAACTCAACGCTTCGCTTTGCCTTGTTACCAGACCCAGGAAATGAAAATATTAAACGTTTACATTTCCTGGAGTGGGACTCGAACCCACAACCTGTCGCGTTTACAGTCACACGCTTGTGCCTCTACGCCACGACAAGCGTAGGCGTAAACTACCTACCAACCCAATATATATTTTCAGGTTCACTTCGCATTCAACTGTGGAGGTGAAAACGGTTTGGTAGTATCAAATCAGACCTACAACGATACAGAGTGGCATTCAGTGACATTAGTACGAAATGGCGGCCATGGGAAACTGACGGTGGACAGCGAACGTATAGGGGAAGCTAGTGTCACTTGCTATGCACCATCGGTGTTAACCGCACCATACTATTATGGTGGTTTGAGATCTGTTAATAATAGCGTCAGTCAAAATCTTGAGGTAAGTTTTATATATAAAAATTATTTGTATTTTGCGAAGTTATGTTGGTGAGATGGTTTAGCTTTAGTTCTGAATAACTAAATATACTTACATAAATATTTTAATAGCTGAATAAGATGGCATTTGTTCGTGCGGGTGTGTGCGTTATTAATTGAACTTTTATTGATTATTGTATTTATTGATTTTTATTGTAGTCAAAATTTTGCAGTCTTTAAATTTCTTGTATTTGTTGTAAATTGTATTTGGTATTTTTAATGTATTTTTATAATTTCTAAGCATGAGTTAAACCACTTTGGAATTTTAAACTGAGTAATTATTTAAATGTTTTTAATTAAATTATATTTTGATATTTATTGCTAAGTTAAAAACAAAATTCTCAAGTATAAGTTTTAATTAAAAAATTGAATGTTATAAAAATGTTTGCAAAGTCTTTGATTATGTCAGAGACTCTGCATTAAAAAAATATATATATTTTAATATGTTTAAATTCTTATACACACACTTATTTAGAATATTTTATTTTATTATTTATAAAATTCTCTTTTATTTGGCAAGGATGTCACTTTTCGATTATTAATTTTAGATTGTTAAAAAATCTAAAAAAGGTAACCGAAATTTATACAACATCTCTTATAAAAATTGTAATGAACGTATAAGAACATAACTTGAGAAGACCATATGGCTTAGTGGTTAGAACGTTTGGACGGTTATCAAGAATTACGGGTTTGAATTCTGCCATGTTCAACTAACTTTTTATACATTTTTTTTTAAATTAAGATTTGTTTGCATATAATAATTCTAAGTTGAAACCGACATATTTTAATTTCGTTACTTCTTGGTGCTATATAGTTACATACGTATATATTTAGTCATATAATTATTTATTATGCTTATAATGTTACAGGACTTCTACCAACCATTCAAAGGCTGCCTTAAGGGATTGATGATGAATGAGCAATATGTGACCGACATCTTGAATAGAGTCAATTCACTACGATGCACGGACAATGTAGAAGACGGTATATATTTCGGTCCTTCAAGCAACACGCGCAGTAATTATTTGAAAGTAAGTAAACATACCTTAGTGTTTAATAAAATGACAATACAAATTCAGGCCATCATAGCGCAGTGGGAAATTGTCTGAATGCAAACGCGATACATAGTGGGTTCGCTACTAAGCGCGGCGTTGAGTTCCGCCATTTAGCACGCAATGTATTAAATTCGGTCGAAAATTGAATGGAGTATTTTAGCAATAGGTTCTCTGACTACTCTCCTATGAAGGATAAACATGAATTATGGGTTGAAATATAATTAAAGGTATTTATATATATGGTAGTACATTAACGCCTGTCCCCAGTCCTGGAAATGATAATGTTAAATAATAATTAGTATTTTCATTTCTTGTGTCTGGTCACAAGGCTAAGCGCGGTGTTGAGTTCCGCCACTCAGCACGCAATGCCTCATTCCGGCAGAAAGTGGGGAACGGAATTGTTAAAAGAGAACGGAGTGTCTTAACACTAGGTTCTCAGGTTCTATCTGCCTACCCTGCTATATTCGGCATACAGCGTTAAGCTAAATAAATACTAATAAAAAAACTTTACTTGTTAAAGCTCCTCCAAAATTTCAAAGTCGGGTATGAAATCTCGATATCAATGGAGATCAAGCCTCGCAATTCCACCGGCCTTCTGCTCAGTGTCCACGGGAAGGTCGACTTCATGGTGTTAGAACTTCTGGAGAACGAAGTAGTGGCAAACGTGGAAAACGGTAAAGGTCCATTCCACGCCAGCTACAAGTTGGGCAATAAATTCTCTCTCTGCGATGGAAACTGGCATAGAATACACGGTAAGTTATTTTACTATGATTTTAACCTTTTTTTCCCTGTGAGGGGACGAGGTTAGAATACAATTCCCCTTCGCCGCTGTGTAGCGTCCCGTAAGAGGCGGTTTCCCAGTAGTTAGGTGGTAGGAGGTTCGTCCTCCGACTGGCTCGCGACCACTATCATGTCAAAGACGAACCAACAAATATCTTATGTGTTCCGGTTCGATGGCATGTAAGCCAGGTTTTCCTCTTTCCCACCCATCCTTTCTCCAGAATGTCGTGGTTCCGATAGTGGACTTCTACATTGTCCTCCCCTTCCATCTGTAACCTCTAGGTAGGCAACGCATTTACAACGTCTCTGGTGTGGTTGATGTTCATGGTCGAAGGTAACCACTTACCATCAGGTGGTCTTTCTGCTCGTTTGCCATCCATTATCCATAACAAAAAAAAATCCTACTTCAAAAAGTGAGGGTCTCGATTCGGTTGTATTTTTTCTGTATACATACATAACTTTGTAATGGTTCAAACAACTTTGATAATTCTTGTTTATAGAATATGATAGCTAGCACTTTTTGATGTGGTCCAATTAAAATATAGTTAACACCTGACGAGTTTTTCATTTATTCATAATAATTTTACTTTTATAATGTATTTTATTCGAAGTCACTTTTTCTTATATAATTGAAATTATTATTTCAGCGGTCAAATCACGTCACGTAGTGTCTGTAGGTGTAGACGGGCACTTTTCCGACGCCGGTCTAGGAGTGTCTGGCTCTACGGATACTAGATCAGCAATCTACATAGGAGGCCATGAGAAAGCTATAACCAAAGTGAAGGGCACACGTTCAGACAGGGGCTTCACTGGATGTATGAGAAACATTATCATAAAGGAGACCCTAGTCCATGTACCTCTTACCGCCGCACATAGAAACACACATATCGGAGTGTGCCCAAGCGATTAAATACAGTATTGCTTGCAAACCATGCATTTATATTTAAATATAGAAATAATACATAACCTGTTATCGGGGAATAAACTTTTTTTCAACTCGTTTCTCATGAAAATTCTTGACGTATTTTCAATATGATGGCATATATGAATCGGTGAGTGCAGAAACAACGTAAGTCCGGATTTTCAAATTATGCAGGAGGCAGAAAACACACACAACACGCATCTTGCTTTTCTAAGCTAGTTTAAATCGATATCGAATTTTTGCATGTTTTATGACTTACGTTGTTTCTGCACTCACCGATTCATTTATATAACCACTCTTAAGATTTAATAATTATTTATTGTTCTTATGAACAATGTAGAACGTAATGCCTTGAAAATATTACGATTAATTTCCATGACGTAAAATGTCGTCATGTCCGTTACAGTAGGCTTTTATGTATGACGAAATATTTCGTCATACCCCGTTGACAGGTTAACAAAGCATTTAAAAAGAAGATCTGAGTTTTTATAATTTTTAATAATTTTCCATAATACGATTATATTTTGGTACACTTTTTAAAACGTATTAATGATTTTTTAATAATATCTTAGCCCAGTATTATGTTTTTCAATCAGATCGAAAGTCAACATTACATATGAAAGTAACTATGTACGAATATAATTTTTATATATTATACCGGGAACCCTCATTATATTGAAAAAAATTGTAATGTAAGTATATTTGATAAAATACTTACATAGCATTTAATAATAAAAAGATATACAAAAAACAAATATTGTAGAAATTGTGAGCAAAATAATAGAAAAATATATCTTAACATATTATTAAAACATTAAAAAAATATATTTCAACATGTGAGGGTTCAAGGACGATTATTTATGACAAAATATTACCCAGCAATATATCAACTTACCAAAGATATCGTGTTTTATTTCATGCTGTTTCTATAAAAAATATATACAAACCAGGGATGATACAGAGCTCCGTAACTATTCAAAAATATCAAATATCAAAATAAAATGAAAAAATCCGTAAAATTTTCCAATAATTTACAGATAATTTAGGATATGGGTTTAATATATTAAATTGTTTATATAACCAAAATTATACAAAACAAATATTGTTAGCATCCGTAATTCGAAATAATCACAAATCCGTAATCAAACCGATTTAATATTTTCATCTTATATCCGTATCCATAACATCCCTGATACATAATTTCATATATTTATTTAATATTAAATATATTAACTTGGGGGGCCACGATGGATCCATGATTAATCCACCGTGGATTTTTACTCATTTTGCCATTGTGGTTCCACTGTGGTTTAACAGTGAGTCCACTGTGGCCACACAACCACAATGGAAGCACGGTTAAACCACTGCGGATCCACCGTAGAGCCACAACGAAACCACAATGGAGCCATGATGGCAAAATGGCTTAAAAACCACAATAGATCCCATCGTGTTACCAATATGGTTCCATTGTGGATCCACAGTAAATCCACTGTCATCGTGGATCCACTGTGGCTCCCAAACTCCGAGGGAAGTTAAACAGAACATTCTTAATTAATAATTAATTCAATAAAAAAATAATATAACCATGGAACAAATTTATTTATTTACACATTCCATACCAATACAAATAATGTTTGAATAACAAATTAATAATCATAATCATTAATATAAACAAATGTAAAGAGTAGTGCCGTTTACAAATCAAAACTTAACTACTATATCACTGACGGAGTTTAGCACTGCACTCAGTTTTGGCCAATGAGTTATTCTTCCTTCAAAAATTAAAATAAAGCAAAAATTAAAATTGAAAATATACCAAATTCTTCAAAAATCATTATATTTGGTTTATATATAATTATATGTTAAGTCCTGTCATCTTTTTATGGGATATTTTTAGAGGCCTAAGTAAGATTTATTCTTAGAAATATCACTCATTGTTCATAATGCTTCACTCCGTCATATGCATGTTCAGTCCATGCAAGACAACTGTAGTTTTACTCAATCGTCGCTTAAATACTTACTTGTTTTAATTATTAAAAAAATTACACATTATTAGAAAAGTCTACCTAAATTCAGTTTTATCGCACGTTTTAAAAATTTCCCAATTTTTATTATCACCATTTTTGAATCAAAACAATTTCTAGTTTATGTACATTTTTTTACATATCATTCCAATTTATTCTAAAATGAATGCAAGCAAGCATTAAGACGACGACATTTATTAAAACTATCCCGTATATTTTTAATGTAAGATTACAACAATAATTAAATATATAAGTTTCCAACGATCCCATCGTCAATATATTTGGTGTCACTTAAAGAATCATCAATCATTCTTATTATCCATAACATGTTATTTGGGCATATAAAAAATTGTCATATTAACGACGCTTTCGTAACACGAACTTCAGACATGAATTGAGGTATAAGTTTAAATTTTGTCCAAATTTAAGGCTAACACTTTCGACATCAATTTTCCTATTAAAAATATTATTCCGTAACATTATTCGAAAATATTTATTTTGACAACATATTTCGCTATTTTTTGTATGCAGGTATATCACATATTCACCCCATTGTATTTGTTTGGATTCGAACAATTACCGTTAGCGTATGGAAGACAAGTTCCAAGTTCACGTAAAAAACAAGTTTTGCTAAAGCTAAAATTTACAAATATTAACAAAACTGTATATTTACACATTACTTAAATACAATTTAAAATTAAACAATTATTATTTTTGTCATTTCGTTGGTCATACAGCGTTTGCGGCGGTCTAAGCTAAGCAATAACTTTTTGTTATCATTTGAATAACAAAACTATAAAATTAGAACAATTTTAACGGTTAATATCATTTACCACATACATAGGCTAAGTTTCCTGCTTTTGTTTCTTTTTAAAAACAATATATATTACAATATTTCTATGTAAAAATAAATAAAGAAGAAGTATAGGCGACATATGTACCCGAGTTAAGTATTTTTGTAGATAAAATTTGTATAACATAGAAAATAATATTAGGGAGCTGTAAAGGCCTATGCTAAAAGGCACGCTGGATTGCAAGACATGTCTTATTGCCCAATAATGTTATTACTTCTAAATATGTACCAAAAATTTAGAATAAAAGGCTTCGTTATTGGTTTAGAATGTTCCGTCTTATTTTCGACGAAAACTGTCAGTCTATATGTGGGAAGCGAATTGCGGGCTTCGTAGCTGTCTGTCATAAATTATTAATTATTATATTAAGACATAAATGGATGAGTTTAATAATCGTCATATTTTTAGGTTTTAACAGTTCTATGTTAAGTGCCTTTAATGAATACAAACCCTAAAAAAAATTTTCTTTTAATATTTTACTTGTATCTTCATTGGATCTTCGGAAAAGAAGTTATATTCCGTTATTTGCTATTAAAGTACTAAAATTACATACTATTTTATTATTTTTTATAAATTTTCGTTAATTAACATTGTTTAAAGTTATATTGAAGATTCATCCATTCATGTCTTGAATATATCAAAGCAATTTTATTGTCCCAGAAAAATTATTACATCATTTTACATACATGGCAAGACAATATGTAGAGACCAATCTCTATTTTCTCCTGTATTCCTTATACAGTCCTTACCAATATCAACAATTCGGGAAGTCTAATAATTTTTATAAGTAATACCATACATTGCGTAAACGCAATATGTTAAGACTAAAAAACATAAGAAATAGATATAGAAACTAAACATAAATTGAAAGAAAATAATTAAATTTTATAAATAACTTCGCTGTTATAGAATCAGATTTGAACATCACTATTTAAATTTTACATCCCATTATTACCATATATGTCAAAAATTAAAAATATAGATATTCATGAATTTAAATAAATCTTCTTGGAAAATCATATAAAAGAATGAGTGAAACTCTAATATACTACTTCTGCTATGAAACCAAATTCACTGTGCAGTAGTTATATGTAAACAGATAGACAGACAAACAAAGAATCTCGACCAAAACTATATAAAATGTTTTTTAAGGATCTTTTAATTGCACTATTGTACTTTTCTAATTCAAAGAAAAAGTTATTATCTTTAGATATTTACTGAATTAGTAGTCAATTATTAGACATTTAAAAAAAAAGAAATCGTATTTCAAACCAAATTATTTGACATTGACAGCACAGCGAGGTTATTTATAATACAAATCTAAATAACATTATAACATATTAAAAACCTTACATTAAATAACTTACATTACAATCACATGGCCTCTTTTAAATTCACATACTAAAAACATACAACATTCATATGACATAAATAGTTAAAGTTGTCTTTGGATATTTAGCTAACATGAAATGTTTAGAAGATGGCGACGGCGATACAAAAAAAAAATAATAAATTAGACAGCAAGTAACCTAATTCAATTCAAACATTAAAAAACGGGATATAAAAAATAACTTTAAAAATCTCAATTCTGAATATTAATATGAAAGTCTTTATCCAATATATAAATATTACACAAAATTATATTTAAAAAAAAAATAAGATTTAGGTCACTTGCTAACCTCATAAGCAATTATAATTTTCTATTTGAAAAAAAAAATCATAGAATTATAAGAAATTTTAAGGTAAGTAACTATTTATGATTATTTTTAAATTTTTATGTCCCCCATTATAGTAAGACAAAGAACTACATTAAATTCTGCCACTTCACTCTTAATGTCTCGATTTCGGGCGGAAAGTGGGAAACGGAGTCTCATGACACTAGGTTCTCTAACTACCCTGATATATGGTAAAAAGCGTGAAACTATAAGAAGTTTTACCAATTCTGTTTTTTGTTTAACATAAGGCCACATAAGGAACCCTAATGGCCTAATTTACTCATTTAATATTGAATCATGAAACATAACCTCAAACTAATTCAATTATCGATATATATATTAAAAAACCGAGTTTTATATCTAAACCTAACCAAACGCATTTTAATCAAGATTGTAGTAACTATAATTTCAATTTACCTACAAAAAAAATGCCCTTTTAACAAAATCCTATGAAAAAGAACTAAAATTTGTAGACGCCTTCACCATCGCTTTCTAATTCTTCTATGCGTATAATGTCAAATAACCTTTATACTAAACACCGTATTACTAAGTGGAAGAACCACATTACACAAAAATATTAATATTTCAAATAAATCATTCATATAGAAATATTATATAAACGATTACAATTACATAAAATTTGTATAATTTTAATTTTAAATATTTAGTAGATATGAACCATATTGATTGCCTTACTACGATATGAGACCTAATGGGTAATGGTAAGAAAGTACAGTATAGATAAGAGAAAAAATTTCCTACAAGAGCATAGATCAGGGCTTCTTAAACTTTTGTCATCCACGACCCCTTTTATGATTGCGAGTTTCTTGACGACCCCATACAAATTTGTAATTGGCCAAAATGTGTATATAAATATTTAACTTTAAAATCACTCGACCCCAGAATTTTGCTACGCCACCCCATTTGGGGTCGCGACCCATAGTTTAAGAAGCCCTGGCATAGATGGTTCTAGAATGATCTAAGAAAGTGTTGATATTTCACCTTTGAATGAAAGTGATTTTACTTAAAAACTTACAACATATTCGAAATTACCATAGATACACCCTAAATTATGTATTTCATAGTTTCGTTCAGGTACCATTGTATTATTTAATAGCAATAGTAACTTTTTATTTTTTTGTCTGCTGGTTTGCGTCCATTCCACATTTCAAAAGTATATCCAAATGTATTTGAATAATTAATATTTTTAATTGCAATTCATAAATTGACATTTTTAATCATTTCTAGCAATTATAATCAGAATTTTAAAAAATTGAGTTCTATGATATCACTTTCCTCCTAAAACTGCTGCTATACTATAAGAATGATATTTTTCTATTCTATTGCATAAGCAATATGTCAATTTGAATTGGAATTTCGCATATGCATCGCATGAATTGACATCACCCAGCATTTCTATGAATGACAATTTTTACATTTTCTATACATACTTATATAATTATTTAGGTATTCCTAAAACTATTATTATTAATTTAAAAGTCTCCTAAATGTACCAAAAAGTTTACATACAATCTTAAATTTATGAACCATATAGTTTGCTCCTTTTGTATTTTTAAAGTCTAAAGTATCAAATTTTACTTATATACTATACGCTATATACAAATTTATGTAAAAAATAAAAATTTAAAATAAAACAGACACTACTAACAATTGATTATTACAAAAGCACTTGTGAAAGTATATTAACATTACAAAAATGAAATAATATTAATTTAATAAATGGAATATATAGCAATTTTTGGTATGAAACAAGAAATGAAGAAATGAATGAGGTAATTTCATATACATATATGTATATTGTATGCATTATATTCTTGAAATAATAAAAAAGACAACCATAATTATATTAACAAATCAAATCAAAGATAAAATGGCTTAAATTAAAAAAATAAAAAACAAAATTTAAACTTTTTTTTCAAATTACAAATTAAAATAATATTAAAAAAAGCAAGTAATGTCTTATAAAAATATAATCAATAGGAAAATAAATACATATTAGGCACTGTACACAGATGATCACCAAGGTAAGTTAAAATGTCAGTTTTGAGTCATAGACAATATTTATAAAAAAAAACAAGCTTAACCTTAAACTTGGTAAGCATACTGTAGGTTGCTCTCCAGCTAGGTGGAGTGACGACATACGTAAAGTGGCTGGTAACGGTTGGGAGCAAAGAGCTGAAGACCGAGCTCAGTGGCGTGCCACTGCAGAGGCCTAAGTCCAGCAGTGGACGAAAAAGGGCTGATGATAATGATGATGAAAAAAAACATAACTTAAAACGGTTATTATATATAGATATAAATAGCTTAAAGTCAAAATCCACACCATGCGTGAATAAGTTGATAAAATGCACATTGCTCGAGGGAAGCATTTTCAATTATATGTTTTACCAGTAAATTCTGTTTTTATTGTTATTTAAATAATTTTTACCTGCGAGTGTCTGATTGGCTTAAATATGAATAAATTTTATCATTTATTAACCCTGTAAATAAAGCAATTGTAATGCCTATATTATTTAAAAGAGCAGTACGGGCTATTTACTGCATGGGAGCGTGGGATTCTCTGCGTGAAATTTTTGCTAAAACGGGTATTCTTACGGTTGTATCACAATATATTTACAGTAATATTTTGTTTATACGAAAAAACATAAACAATTATTTAAAGAACAGTGACAGACACGGTATAAATACAAGAAATAAAAATAAGCTGATCACTCCTAATTTTCGCCTTCAAAAGGTGAATAAATCGTTTATGTAACAAGGTATACGTATGTATAACAAAATTCCCCAAGTAATTACAGAATTGCCATTTGGAAAATTCAAAGTCGAAATTAAAAATATATTATTAAGGAAAGTATATTATTGTGTCCAAGAATACTATACAGATGTTAATGTGTGGAATTAAATGCTGTTGATGCTCGCTCAGGAGGCTTATCGTTGCTGTAAATTTATTATAAAATTTTATTTGAAAAGAGCAACTGTTGAGTTTCTTGCCGGCTCTTCTCAGCAGAATTGCCTTCCGAGCCGGTGGTAGCTTCCGTCAATTTAATAAAAATGTACATATAAGTTGAGTTATCAACATATTCAAACTTGGTATGGATAAACAAGTGTACATATTCTGTTACATATAAATTAATAATGCTTCGAAACCATGCTGTATTATTTCAATTATTTATAATTATTCTTCCTTTACAATCATTATTATATAAATCATTTAAAACATATAAGTCAAGATTATAAAAATTTAATTAGTCAATAATATACATATATTATATTCTCAGCATCTTTTAAACTGTTTATATCTTATTCACATTAATCAAATTCACGTCAAAATAGATAATTTCGGTAAAAAAAATACATTCTAAAAGGTTTTTTCATACTAAATCAAAATGGTGGTCTTTAATAGTTCCTTGCAAAGTCGGGTCAAAGTGTCAACCTTTCTTGATCACTGTTTCCCGACGCATGGTATCTGAAAAAATATATAACAAAATTAAAATCATTTTTTTGCAACAAGCGCTTTCAGATTATCAATTAACATAAAGATGTGAGTATTTTCAGCCATTCCAGAAGCTACCACCAATTCGAGGGGTAGTTCTTCTGAGAGGAGCTAGAAAAAACTCAACAGTTACTCTTTTCAATTTTTTTACAAAAAGGTACTTATATTATTAATTATGTACTTATCGTTACTAGTGTCCCCGTTGACGCGTTAACAACGCATTGTCTTTAGCAATGTATATGTAACTTTTTTAAACATGGATATCGACCATGGTAGTATGTGTAACATTTATTTTAATAATTTAATATACTTTTTACGCATTATTTAAAAAAAATATATTAACATTCTACACTCCTTTATATAAACTATAAGTGTGCCAAATTTCATGCTCCTCCGTCCGCATAATTTTCTTAAAAAGGCATACAAAGGTTTTCCTTCTTGTATTTATATATAGGTATTTTATCCAATTAACAATATTAATTCCATCTACGTCTGTTCCGTATTTTATGTGCGAAAGGGTAACAAACACCAATCCTTTTTCAATGAAATATTCAATATTTTTTGTATATTTTTGTTATATTTTCATATATATATAGAATAGCTCATATTGATATGTCTTGTCTTGTCTTGTCATCCTTGTCAGTCATCAGTGATTAACACTAAGTCACAAGTTCTGTGTTAAGTTGTGTGTGACTGACACATAAATATCCTCATAATTTCACATACAAATGCATCAAAGTAAATTAAATAACCATGTCTCTACATCATTTATTAAATATAACTTTAGAATAAAGATTTTTTTTACAATTATCATGAAAACTTGTTGCCAGAGAAAATGTTAAAAAGCAGTATCACAATGGGAAATTGAAAATAATTTAAATAAATATTTAAATACTAGGTTCTCAGGTTCCCTCTGCCTACCCTGCTATATGCGGGATACAGCGTGAAGCTAAAAAAAAATAAAATATCATTGTCCGGAGTAGGAATTAAACCTAAAATCAACCATATTTACAGACAAACGCTGCCCTACGCTAGGAAGGCCTCTTCGCTACTTTACTATTTAAAAAATAACCACGTAAGTATTAAGCAAATTAGGAATATGCTTAAATTATATAGCTTTACGATTATAATTTAAACCTATACCGATATCATATATATATAGTACATTTTTTAAGGGGTATTAATTTTTTTCTTTTTTTTTTTTTAACTTCACGCTGTATCCCGCATATAGCAGGGTAGGCAGAAGGAACCAGAGAACCTAGTGTTAAGACACTCCATTCTCTTTCAACAATTCCGTTCCCCACTTTCCACCGAATTGAGGCATTGCGTGTTGAGTGGCGGAACTCAACGCGGCGCTTTGCCTTGTTACCAAACCCAAGAATTGAAAATTCTAAATTTTACATTTCCTGGAGCGGGAATCGAACCCACAACCTGTCGCGTTTACAGTCGCACGCTTGTGCCTCTGCGCCACGGCAGGCGTCAGGGGTATTAATTATTTTCATGTATTTGCTTTGATGGGACAAAGCGCGACGTTGAGTTCGGCCATTCAACTGAACGAAAATGAAACTGAAAAAAAAAACAAAAGGTAACAAATATACTTACAATACTATTGGGGCTGGCTTTCAACGATCAGCATTATAGACTGGTGTTGCTGACTATCGGCGTGTATGGTGGGTACGGATCGTAGGCACTCAATCTGGTGGGAGGCCCAATCCTTCTTCTGGCAGTACGTTGAACAGTATGGGGTTCGTCTGCATAGTGAGCACTCCGCTGAGGCCTCACGATTACAGTTGGCGCACTAAAACAAACACCCCTCTTATATAAGACTTGTGAAAGCATTATGGCTTATTGCTTTGCGGTCAGAGCGGACGGTTTCCAAGACGCGGAGTCTTGTCCCGCTATGTTCAATTTCTTATATGTTTTTTATACGTAACTAATATAATTCTTATTCTAAATGTATGAATAATATTTTCAAATATTAAGACAATATTCTAGTTCAAACACACTCGCTTCCCATATTTAAGAAATTGTGTGTTAGGTGACAACACTATGTGTATGCTTTGTCAAATTAGAGCGAAAAAATCAAAAATTGACTTTACGTATACACGAATTTCCATCCAACTTTCCCATCAAACTCAGAACCATCGCACTTTCCAACTACGGCACGTACATAAATCTTCAATGTATAATTCGCATAACCCTTTTGTGCCATAATGAGTTTATAATACAAACATATACAACAATCGCAGATGACCTAATGAAAAAATTATGAACAGTATGAAAAACATGATATATATATTTTATACACACATACATATTCCTTATAACTGAACGGTAAATGACTATTCTAATAGAATTTAAATGAAAAGACAGAAATACGCCACTTGTTTATGTATTGTATTGTTTATTATCTACTACAAAAGTAGATAAACTCATGAAGGTGGTATCTACTACACAAAACTGTATTTTTTAATAGATGAACATAAATTCATTGGTACTTTCTATTAATTAAGCAAGTGGGTTTCTTTCTAACCAAGTTGACTTGTATAACTGAAAAGTGTAAGATTTTTTGTATGACTGTCTTGCTGAAACATTATTAATGGTATGGCTGTCTTATCATATTTTAAAGCCCTTTGTTACAGTTGTAATAATAGCATAAAGTCAACATGGTAAGACCAGGAATAATCTTTGTAATTAACACAAAAGAACCAGCCCAAATATTTTGGAGCCAACCGCATCCAAGTTATTTAAGCATCAAAAAGAACAACACGTCAAAATAAAAAAACGGAACAATACAATAAAAAAAATAAAAACATTTATATATCTATAAATCTTCTGAAGTTACCTTGGTATAAACTAATCCATAAACGTAGCAGTTGGTTATGATAACATAAAATTATATAAATTATTAGTAATAACAATACTTAATATACAATAAAATTTTGTCAGTGTCCTTTTAGTCAGTCATGGAGTATCTTCGGGGATAAATAATATCCATTCGGCACTTTATTGATTGCATATGTGGCTGTATCAACATTAGTCGCGGGTTCAAATTTCATTTTGAATCTTTGGAATGCAAATGATAAAGAACTAAGAATATCTTCTAGTATTGTGCATTTCTATAAAGTGCCGTAATATATGGAAGATTATTTTCTCTATAGAGTGTATAGAGGTGTAAAATATCTTTTAATACCTTCGCATTGGCTATTCTCACATTTTTTCTGCACATTGATTTATGTGAATGTTTTATGTAGCTGTTACAGTTAATGTAGTAGTAGGTAGTGTACTAAATATATACAGAAAATCCTAGGGTGATGTTATATATTAATTGAACTTAAATTCAAATTGAACATCAGTTTTTGTTTCATTCAAATTCAACACTGAACTGCCACGAAAATACACTCTATATATAAGATTTTTTCCACAATGTTTCTACGGAATCCGAAGATTCTGTATGTTATTAAGTGCCTTTTGGTCTATTCCCATTTTCTTGCAAAAATCCATATCTGTGTAGCTTTCCTTTCATTAATTTTGATACCCGAATATAAAAATAATTTTAAGATAAAATATGAAACCAAGGTGCTTGTACAGGCCGGAACATTAAAATGTTAAATTATCGAAAGCTTCTCTACATCTTCTCCTCATGTATAAATTAGCTGTTTAGATAAATCACATCAACAACTCAGTACGCATTATGGCAAAGAGTTCCTCTAAATTCTTCCTTGTAATATTTACTCGATTTCCTTATTAATAAATGTCCTGCTATATGCTTCATCTCAACTTTCCACCGTGTCCTGTGTTTTGCCTTTTTCCACTTTTATCTCTTGATTACCAAAATACGATGGTCTTACTCTATTTCTCAATATCTCTACTGATATAAAAATTTGCTTCACATTTTATCTCACATAGGTTACCTTTGACAGGTAACCTAGTGTCAGAACTCTCCGTTTGCCGCTTTCCCTCTGAATTCGAGACATTGCGTGGTCAACGCCAAGCTTTGCCTTACCAGAACTATATGTCCAGTCGTTTTCCACTTAAGTACTTTAACAGTAGTGATCACATCTGTTGTTCCTTTTGGCCTTGCTATGATTTTTTTATTGTTTTTAATACTACATAGCATACATCGTTCTATTACGCGCTCACATGTTTTTTTAACACTTTAAAACAGTTGTTTTTAACCGACTTTGAATAAGGAGAATGCTATCGATTCGACAGATTTTTTGTGTTGATTTATATAACTTGATACACTTGATATACATAACTTTTACTGGATGAACTAAATTTGATAATACTTTTTTTATATGATAGCTAGTGCTTCAATAGCATCTTGATGTGGTCCCATGTAAATTTAGTTAAGGTCTGACAAGTAGTTTTTGAGTTATTCGTAATAATTGTACTTTTTATTGCATTTTCATTGTCTGTTTTTATTTTTTGTTAAAATCTTATTGCACTTATACACTTAAGAGTTGATTGGCAAATCAATCAAATAAATTTTAGGTATAAGCATTTTCTTTACTGTATTTTCTTGAATAGAATTGAATAATAGAATGTGCATGAATAGTATAAGGGTTCGCATGTACAGTATGAAGATGACAATCGTGGCAGTAGCAATATCAATCATCTTTACCACTTTTTAAAGACAATTACTCTGAAATACATACAAATATATATCATGTAATATATGTGTATGTATTTTTTCTTTCAAATCAAACCCAATATCCTGTTAATTTATTTACGAACTCTTCGTGCGTTTTTTAAATTTATATTCGACTGTCATTACAAAAAAGGGAACTTATTTATTAATTTACTTATTATTTCCATACCAGGCGTGAATAAGTTGATAATTCGAAAATGTGTACTTTTTGATGTGCAAAACCTGTTTTCATAACCTCTAAATATTTTTTACTTAAAAATATTTAATTTCTCAACCTTTTTATATTACTTAAAAAAAATATATAAGTATATTAATATTTAAAATAAAGTCCACGTATTCGCGTCTGGTACGGTATTTATAACTCACTGAATTCATTATTAGAAATAAAGGGAAAAACATTGAATTATTATCCAGACATGATAAAAATTCAATTCATAGATCACCAATTCAAATAAGAACTATAAATATTTAGCCATAAAGTCAATATAAATACGCTTGTATCAATTTTTGACGCATGCGTATTTACCAACCCATATTGATCTCATAAAAGGATTATTTTCTACCCCATTTTTTATATATTTAAATACATACCTTTTTAGATTCTGACTCTTCAACATTATGTAAAGATACTTGGTCCGCCTCCACTTGGGCGTCGACGCTGGCTGCTATGATCGCTGACGCTCTCTCCTGCTCGAACCTTTCTAATTGCCTAGTACTAACTGTTCTCACGTCGTCCACACATTGCTTTAGCTCGTTAGACAGACGAATTAGGCTTTGGCCGATGTCTTCTAGTCGCTTCAGGACCTTGTTCATATCGGGTTGAGCTATAAATACAGTAGGAGCGTAATGTTTCAGTATTTTGTATACTATTTGGTATTCACACACACAAAAGCGTACATTTAAAAATATATATATAGACAATGATTATAATATTACATTTACTTCGCTTATAACGCAGAGCTTTACAGCATATGTCAGAGAGAACTTAGTGTTATGACACTCCATTCTCCATTCCCCATTTCCCGTCAGAATTCGAGCGTATTGACCGGCGGAGCACAACACCTCGCCTTGTCTCTCCAGAACAGAGAAAATAAAATAATTGTACCACTCCCCCGAGTGAGATTCGAACCAATTACCAACTGTGTTTATAGTCAGACACTCTACCACTGCACCACAACCTCAATATAACCAATATAACGCAGAGCTTTAAATAATTTAAGTTTAAACAAACATTGAACATAAAATTTTGTGTTATCCACGCATGATATTGATATAAGTTTTTAGAAACCAATGCTCATGAAGCATGAAGCTCCGTTGGCATATATGTATTTGTCGCATATAGGCTTCAAAATACATTCACAGTGTGGCTATATAGCTATACAGGCATTGCCAACAAATTGCAAGCTTACTATTATATATTCAAAACAAATCATAGCATATATTGACAATTTAACAGTTATAAAATATAATTATCATTTGAGTGCACTACATCAATTATTTTATATTAATAAAATTTTTCATTAATTCTATTTTCTTATGGTACTTTTATTTCGCTTCCAGCACAGTAGGCAAAGAAAACCTATGTTATAGGAAAAAAAAACACTGTTCTACACTTTCAGCCTTTAAAAAGGGTTTGTTGTAGCAAACAATTTCATTAGTTCCAATAACCAGTAAATCAAAGAAACTAATGTCTTGTAATGTACACTCTGATCTCCACTTTTCACCCCTAACCAAAACAAATATTATTTATAATGAATAACAACAGAATAATACAGCAATATTTAAATATATGGAAAATCACAGACATAAAGAATAAATCATTCAATTAATGCAATCCACAACACAAAAAATATAGCAAAAATGCATTTACTTCACATTGCCAAGTCACAAGGATATATATAGAGAGATAATATATCATTTTATTGCAAAAATCCTATATATTTTTCCTTTAATTTCTTCTTATTTGTAATTTCATCCACATAACTATGTGTTTTATGAAAATTCATTGTAAGAAGTTCATAAAAATTTAATATTAACAGGATTTGAACCTGCTTACTTCTTGATTATCATATTTGTAGAAATAACCTTTTGATTATTGCATTCTATATGCAAATTCTAAGAACATGCACTACTAATATATGTTTGGAAAATATTTCCTCAAAGCTTAATCAGCAGGAGTTCAATTACAAATATAAGCAAAAGGTATTATTTTTCATAAGTAAACATTTCTAGTTAAAACAACTTGCCATTTGACCACAATATTTATAAACATTTTTTTCAAGTATTTTCTTCAATGACATCATACTATTTGCCGCTTAGCATGTTAATCAAAGAAAACCTGTTGTGAAGACACGGTTTTCTCCTATAAATATTAGTTGTCACATATTTTCCTTTTTTAATAAAATATATTAAAGTTACATAATATAGTAAAAATATTTTTTTATATATAATGCAAATTTTTTCTATCTTCCTACATACAACATGGTAACCAGAAAGGTTCTACTGAAAAGACACCTACATTCTCTCTCTAGTGAAAAGACGGCTCCATTTTCTTATTATTATTATTAGCTTTGCTTTAAATATTACATTTATTAAAGTTAACATGTCATAAGGTAATATCTTACCCACAATTGCATCAGGATTAGCTTCCGGACTGTCTAACAAATGATAATCAGCATTAGTATCTAGCCCATCAGCTAAAGACTGCCAAGCTTCTTTGGAATGACTGTTACTACTTGTTTGGTGAATATTGTCCACTTCAGCGTCACTTATAGATTCAAGTTTCACCTTTATTTTCTTTTCATCTGGTCCTGTTTTTAAGAAAATATATAAATTTAAATTGTTGCTAATTGATAACTTAATTTATATGATGATGTTGTTTATATTAAAATATTCATACCATCTTGATTTCTTCTTTTTCTTTTATATGGAGTATAAAGTCTGACAGGACCCATTGCTAAAAAGAAACAATATTTTTACAATTATATTATTTAGCAATTTATTTGTTAATGATTCTTTTATTATTTATGAATATCACCTGTCTGATCATCACAACAAGCACCACAAGTGCAGCTTGTAGCATGTGGAGTTAGTATTCCCTCATCAATCAAGGCTTGTATACTTCTGCCTCCAAATCTTATTGACCGTTTCCAATCTTTGCTGGAAGCCCGACCACAGAGAGCTTCAAATTCACTAGGTGTATACCATTCCATGCCATATTTGATACATCTACCGCGACCCCCTGACCCTAGCCTCTGTTTGTGAAGTTCTGCAGAAGTATTCTTACATCTAATAGGAAGCACAGGCATGTTGGCTGTTTCTACCCATGACCGATTGTTATACCTGCTATATGTAGAGGTATTATTTGTAGTTTCGTGATCCTTGGTCTCGCGAGCAGAGGGCGATGACGGCGTATTCTGAATCACAATATGTGTCGGCTTGATGTCTTCTGGCACCGATCCACCAGATATAAAGCCATTATCAACGCATATCATTGGTTTGAAATGCTGCAACTGTTCCGATGTAATGACGTTAAATGCAGTGCCCGCGATAAGAGCGCCGACCGGCAAGGATACGGGCACGGTGACTACTCCGTTAGTGTCGCTCGTCCGTCGAACCGCCTTGATTCCTGCAGACAGAACGGCATTCCCATCAGAGCAATCGGTATTGCGCTCGGCTGCTGTCGCCAGGGGATCGGACTCGGCTACTTCGGTAATGTCCGGCATAACGACGTTGTCCGAACGTCTGTTCTCCGCCATAGCTTTTTTCCGCCCACCCCTGAAAGCCCCTTCTCTTAATGACCGAATTTTGACAAATTTACATTAAGCCGATACGCCAAAAATTCACACTACGACGTTAAAACTTTTTCCACTTCGCAATCTGTCCGCCATTATAGAGATATGACGCGAAGATTATGGCGGTCTATTCAAATTTATTAGTTAACACTGTTAAAACAAAAACACGATTATTTATATTGACAGGTTATTAATTTTGATAAGCAAAATCAATTAATTGAAGTATGGGTAGTTAACAACAGTGAATATAAATTTATACTATATTTTTCGAGAATAGTAGTTTTTATTTAGATTAAGCATTGGTATGGCAATAATATTAACTTTAAAACTAATTTAGTAGTTTTAAAAACTTTTTGTACCTTTTTGCTTTATAATATCTGTTTTTGTTTGTAGGGAGTTACTTAAAAATAAATATTTTCATGAAACATAAAAGAAAAATATCAGAAATAATAAAAAAAAAATTATTATCTTTTTGAGGTATATAAATTGGAATCAGATGTAGCAATAAATATTTTTTATTTAACCCAAGATGAAGTGTTAATTTACAAATTTCATCGCAATTATTAATCCTAATCTATATATCATTAAGCTTTGTAATATATTTTAAACACAGAAAACGTTATTAAAAAAGAAATAGTAAATAAAATACGCAAATATTAATAAGTAACAATTTATATCAAAATTATTAGATTACACTAAAAATTTTCAGCTAGATGTAATTTAATAAAGAGTTTTTAATCTTTAATATATTTTAAAAAGCCTTACCGTAAGATACAACAATACTTTTATAAATAGTTATATAAATATCTTACTTGTTATAAAACAAGAAATTGATGACATACGACTTTCAATATTTAATCCATGGAACATATCCGTGAGTAGGGCGCTTTACATACTCTTGACTCGATACGATGGGACATATTGATTTTTCTTTAGCGTTACGCAATATAACACGGCTAAATGAAAAATCAAGTCGTACGTATAATTCTCTTTACAAATTATCACTGTTTATATTTGCCACTATTTAGTCCATTTGCTTGCGGTGCTTCCGTTGTTTGATATATCTGCCAAACAGATAAAGGAGGGAAATATCAAAAATATGCTTATTATATTAGTATTTTGTTGGAACATTCATGAACTACATTGAAACATTAAATATTTATTATTTCTTTGTGTTAAACATGTGGTTTTATATTTAATTTCATTTTACAAGTCTAGCTATAGCTTTTCTTAGCTTCTTAAAATGGAAGAAATACGCACTAAGCATAAATCCTTACAAAGTGCCGCGCATCATATTGCTTTGGAGTGCATTCATCCTCAGGTATATCTTTTTTTTTATATGCATAATCATAATTATTTAGCTCGAATTTAAATCATTTCACTTATAAATTTTGACCTTTCAAAATTGAATATATTTGTAGACTAAATTAATATAGTATATATTTAACGCTAAATATTTTTTGCCATCATAAAATTTTATTTTTCATATTTTAAATATGAAAAATAAAAAAAATGAATATAAAAGTTAATAAATTATATATAAATTTATTTATGGCCAGGTTAAAATGAAAATAATAGAAGCAGTCCTAGTATTAACTTATAAGGTAAAAAACTAAGAAAATTACATACATATTTATATATAACTAAAAAAACATGATATTTTAACAATTTACTAAGCAAATATGTTTGTCTCAGTAATATAGAGTGTGCAGCACAAGCACTTGTTCACGGTGTGGTTTTTTTATCCATGTCTGTACTATTGGATTGCACAGTCAGCTCACGGTTCTCCTTACCATGTCCACCCTTACCCCTCCCCTGTCCGTCTTCAACATGCTTTTCAAGCTCAGCAGAGTCCTCAAATGTTTCATCCAAAAGGGCTTAAACCACATCTTGTAAGTATTATTGAAGCTTTATTTGAATTATATGTAAAAAAATATATTTTTTTATATGTAATTGTTTTAACCAGGGTTTCCCAACCTTTCTTTTGTTCCATTTTATTTTTCATTATACATAGAAATGCAAATTATTTTTTTAAAGTTTTATTAGTATTGTAATAAAGAATTTTTATTGCAACCACATAATTTTTATTAAAAAAAATATAATAAAATATATAACATGACATTTCTCTAGGCCTCCTGTGAGAACCATTGCTGCCTAGTTGGGATCCCTTGGTGTAATCTAAAGATAATTTTTCGTTGTCTTAATTTTAATATTAAAATATTTCGTTTTATAATATTTCATAAACATATATATTTTTAAACAGGATGCAAAAGCATTTGTAACACCCAATGACAGTCCGATACTTGGTCGAGCTCTATGTCTCACACCAAGAGGGAGTCCTTTACCAGGCAGAGTTTCACATTTAAATGAAAAATTTCAAGATTCCCTAACATTAAATTCTGATACTGATGCACTTGTTGCTAAAATAAGTGCAATGTTTCCAACTGTTAGTGAAACACATATTAAGATTTTGTTGAAAAAGTAAGTAATTATTTTTATTATAGCTCTATCCCATAGTATTTAGACACTTTGCATTCCTCTTTCAAAGCGAAGGTAACCATTTACCATCAGGTGGTCCTTCTGCTCGTTTGCCATCCGTTACATCCTATACCGGCTTTCCTAAATATATTGGCTTGCCTAACTAAAATTTTCAACCCTCCATACAATATTATAATCTTTAATTAATTTCTAGGTACTATAACCGAGAAGCAGTAGTAATAAGTGCACTACAAGTAGAAAAGCATCCAATAACGACCCCCGGTCCTCTCACAATGTCTCCATCGACTACACGCTTACAAAAAGGCGCTCTAGGTGTATATTCAGCGTTGCAACTGGCTAGAGGAGTGTCGGGGTCTATGCATAGCTCTAACCACTACACGCCTATGACCGGTACACCACAGGGTATATTATATGCATTTTTTATGATTTCTTTTTTTTTGTTTATAGCTTCACGCTTATCCCGCTTATCCCGCATATCACCATTGAAGACTCGAGAATATTCGAGAAGATTCGAGAATTCGAGAAATTTCTTGTTAAGAGAAGAAATTATATATTAATTTAAATATAATCATTCCCCCCGAATAGGAATTGAATCCACAACCTCTTACGTTTACAGTCAAACACTGTCACACAGACTCTTATGATTGATTTTTTTTTAACTTCACGCTGTATCCCGCATATAGCGGGGTAGGCAGAGGGAACCAGAGAACCTAGTGTTAAGACACTCCGTTCTCCGAATTTCCGTTCCCCACTTCCCGCCAAATTGATGATGTTTTTATATTAGCTTACCTTTCATACTTAGTGCACAAATACTTAAGTATTAGGATGCACCGTTGAATATATTATGTGTTGTTATTTCGATAGGTAATTATTTAATTCAAATAAAAACAATAAACACACCTCGTTTTTCATTGGTTGATTTTATCCCTTATTAAGCAAAATGGTGTATCGTGTGGCAGAATCTAATGTTACGCGTTGCGCAATTAGAGTGGTATGTAGTATATTATAAAAAGTTTTTATATGAGCCGTTGATTTTGTAAATGAGACAACTCCATTTTATGTTATTGCTTTTTTTTTGTTTAAAAACATAAAATTATGTTAATTTGTAATAAAATTTAGCTTTAATTATTTCTTTTACAACAAAATGGAGTTGTCTCACTTAAAATCAACGGCTCATATAGTATATTATAAAAAAAATCTCTATCAGTCTGAACCGAACGACCGAACCATCTCCTACATTCAGATAGTTTCCAACTGTTTCCATGATGGCTTCTCAATAAATTTAAAACTATTTTTTAAAACGTATATATTATATTCTAGGGTCTCCCCTTCTACTTCGACCCACATCAGGTGCCTCGAGTTATTATGGTACAACAAAATCCATTGATGGCCAAGCACCGAGACATCAGTCGCCCAAAATGAAATTAAAGTAAGATTTAAATAATATAATATTTAATCATCTGAATCTGCCTCCACTATAGGCAATATCTTGAAATCAGGACGATAGCGGAGAACGGAGGGTTTTGACACTAAATTCTCTAGATCTTATAGTCATATGCTAGTGTACCTTTGAATAGAGTTAACTAACTAATTGATAATATTTTTAGAAAACATTAAAAAAATTACATTAAAAAAACAAGTAATATTATTTACTTAAGAAAATTTTAGTAAATTTCAGAACAAGATTATTGTAGAAGAATTTATTCACCAATATGATAAATATACAACTACGTAATTTTACAGATACCTAAAAAGTATATTTCCAAAAGCTGAAGAAACCTTAATACTAGATGTCTTAGCCAATAAAGATAACAATGTACAGAAAGCAAGTGAAGAACTCATTTCTATGGGTTTCAATAAAAAAGAAACTATTATGAAACAACAAAGCAAAAAAGAGAAAGAGACGCCTCAACCTACCAAAAAAGTTGTCATCATGAAGACGTTAGAAGAAAAAAATGAATGTAAGTTTGTTAATCCTTACTATAATATTATTATTACAACGAGAGTCAGTTTGTCTGTCTGTCTGTTACGCTTTCACGCCTAAACCACTGTACCGATTTTGATGATATTCTGTATGAAGATAGAACGGAACTTAGGAAAGGACATAGGGTATTTTTTATGGCGAAAAAAATGGTAGAAGGGGTTGAAATAGGCGATAAAAATTTGTATGGAAGTTCCTTATTATGGATTATGGAGTTTCCTTCCGTTCCTTTCAAACATAAAATCATGTAAGATTATTTAACTGTTTACAACTTTCACACCTAAACCTCTTAACCAATTTTGAAAAATAGTCTAGACCTTGAGAAAGTCTATAGGCTATGGTAAGGATACCATGTTGTGCGATATAACAGAAATCCACGCGGGTGAAGCCGCGGGCGGAATGCTACTATTTTTAATAACGTTCAAAAAGAGAGGTTATTAATATTACTGTATTTTTTGTTGGTTTTTTACTGCTTAAGTTTTTACTGTGTGAATCAGTTTTTAAGATCCTTTTTTATATAATAACTTCTGATGTGGTCCTAGTGGTGGTTAGTTAAATTCTGACTTTACGGCGTAGTTTTTGAGTTATTCGTAGTAATTCTACTTTTTAGTGTATTTTATTTGGAGTTGATTTCCTTTTTTGTTAAAATTTTAATTATGAATTTGACAAGTGTTTTCCATAGTCATAAAATAATGGAACATGTTTTAGTAGCGTAAAAAATGTCGACATAATTCAATTTGTGTTCATTAATATTTTTTACGTCATTAATCAAGTAGTTTATAATTGTTTAATTGTAAACATGATTGATAGTAGGTTCGATTCTCGCTCGTGTGAGTGATTATATTTAAATTATTTTCATTTCTCCACTGTGGTTAGTTAGTCTTTCCTTCTGACTAAACTGTCATGAGAGACAAGTATAAAAAAAAGCCGTAATAAATATTAAATTACTAACTTAAGAAAAATATATATTAATTAACTTATCCTTTTACAGTAAAAATAAAATTCCAAAAGAAATACGACAAAGTGGCAGAACGAGTAGTTTGTATTGCATTAGAAAGTGTTGATTTTAATGAGGAAAGAGCTGAACAAATATTAAATGCGGTTGTTCAAGAAGAAGAAGCGCCCAAAGTTGTTATCACAGAAGTAAAAGATATGAGACGACCAGATACTACTGATGTTAATAAAGGGTATGTATGTAGTACGGATGTGTTTTATATATTTTTTTTTTTTTTTTTTTTTTTTTTTTTTTTTTTTTT
>JAKGSA010000003.1:1379040-1438510 GCA_033558755.1 Philaethria dido
TATTTTGTGTATATATATATATATATATATATATATATATATAAGTATAGATAGATTTTGTTGTCATATCTATAATTGTTTTATTCAATGATAAACTGGGTGTTCCAGTTCCAGCCCGAATCCTTTGCATGAAGTAAATATAAAACGTAAAGGCCCGTATTTCCCTTTTTCTGTAGAAATTTCTAGAAATCCTCTCTTAGTACTCCCCTACACTTCCCGAGGAGGATATTTAATTATAAAATAATTTTGTAATCAAAGATTAAATCATTTTTTATCTAATATATTTTGTTTGTAATTCAGTTTATATTAATTTAGAGAATTATCTATGTTCATTAAATTTTACATAAAAATATATATATATTTGGAATGTAATAAGTGGGTCGCCATTATAATTAAATCATAAAAATGGCTGATATTGTATATTATGTTGTGTACTGTTTCTTAATATACGTATAATTTAAATTCACATTCATTTAAATTCACAGTTAAAAAAATTGTAACTATCCAGATATCATTGCATATAATTATATTTTTGACAAAAATAAACAACAATATTTCCATAATTATAATAAATATTACGTCTGTAAGCGTGAATAAATTGATAAATCGAAAGTGCGTCATTTTCATTGTAGGCATTTTGTTTCAAATTTGAATAAAAAACGTATTTAGATTGAATGTTTTTTTTTATTGAAATTCACACTATGTTTAAATCTACATAAAAGAAATCCTTTAACATTAAAAATATATATATATATATATGCAAACGGCTTATCAAGTTTTTCACGCCTGCTACGGAAATATTAATTAAGATTTTGAAAAAAAAAAAGTTAATACTATATATAGTTTTATTAATTTTCTGAGTAATATTTTTTTATTAATAACATGGAAAATATATTTATATTACCCCATAAACATTTGTAATAAGGATGTGTACACATTAAATTATTATGATTATTATTTTTACAAACAAAAGTTTTAATATTATACGTCTTTATTAAGTTTTTGTTCTTCTGTATCTATCGATGAATATAAGAGAATCTTGAAACGCTATTCTGAACCACTTCCCATTAGACATATTCCTTATACTTCACGCTGTATCCATATAGCATATAGCAGAGTAGGCAGAAGGAACCTATTGTTAAGACATTCCGTTCCCCATTTTCCGCCGAATTGAGGCATTGCGTGCTGAGTGGCGGAACTCAACGCCGCACTTTGCCTTTTACCAAACCCAGGAAATGAAAAAATCCATTTCCTGGAGTGGGAATCGAACCCACCCATTCTCATTAGATTTTAATGATAATTTCCAATGTGCCTGGTCTGATGACAATTATAATGTTGTGTGTGAATTCCTTGCCAGTATGTTCAGCGTAACGAGAAAATTCAAATCGTATTCCTTTTTTAAAAAAGAAAGCACTACACTTTTTTTTTATTGTCTAAAATGTTTATTACAGATAAGATTATAAAATGTGTACAAATCCTTAGACCCGAATATTGCTTTTTGTTAGAATTAAAAATAAAAATATAAATAATTACGAAAAACCTGCATCATAAATTACATTCAATCCAAATGCTTTTTAGCTTCTCACATAAAAAGGGTAGTCTAAATATATTGCTTAAAATATGATTTTATTTATATATAGACCGCCCTTTTACATCTTATATGACGAGATTGCTTATCAAAATATTTTAAAAAATATCGAGAAATATAAAAACATAATATACACGAACTTTCAAGTGTCCCTCAAATTCTTAAATGTTTTTAATTTTTGGAAAAAAATATATATTTTTTTTTAACTTCACGCTGTATCCCGCATATAGCAGGGTAGGCAAAGGGAACCTGAAAACCTATTGTTAAGACACTCCGTTCTCTTACAACAATTCTGTTCCCCCACTTTCCGCCGAATTGAGGCATTGCGTGCTGAGTGGCGGAATTCAACGCCACACTTTGCCTTGTTACCAAACCCAGAAAATGAAAATACTTCATTTCCTAGAGTGGAAATCGAACCCACAACCTGTCGCGTTTACAGTCGCACGCCTCTGCGCCACGACAGGCGTTAACAAAACAAAATTCTTTTAAATATTGTATAATAACAAAATAATTGGTCTAATTAAAAAAAGATTATTTAAATTCGTGTGACGATTTGAATCAATTACTGTAATTTCGACAGTCGCTTTATCAAATTAAAACGTATGTATATGGAGTTTGTTTAAAATAAACGAACATTATTAATAAGCAAGTTAATATTGTAAAAGACTTTTTTTTAACTTCACGCTGTATCTCGCATATAGCAGTATGGGTAGGCAGAGGGAACCTGAGAACCTAGTGTTAAGACACTCCGTTCTCTTTCGACAATTCCGTTCCCCACTTTCTGCCGAATTGAGGCATTGCGTGCTTTGCCTTGTCATCAAGTCCAGGAAATGAAAATACTAACATTTTCAGGAGTGGGAATCGAACCCACACCCTGTCGCATTTACAGTCGCACGCTTGTGCCTCTGCGCCACGACAGGCGTTGTAGTAGAAACTACTAGCAAATTAATAATAATTATTAATTATTATCATAATGATAGCACTTCTTCATCTTCTAGATTGTTTTATTCAAACATTTCTTTACTTTTAGAGTATATTAATGTTAGAGAATTGTAATATTATCTTCCAACACGTCTTCCCACAAACAATTTTAATTTGACAAATAGAGTTCGTGTAATAACCATACCTAATTAGAATTTTAACAAAAAATTAAAAACCGACTTCAAATAAAATGTACTAAAAAGTGAAATAGTTACAAATAACTTAATAACTACTACTAAGTTATCTTAACTTAGTTTAAATGGGACCATATCAGAATAACAAATTAACTATTATACAATTTTTTTTTTTAAATTTTTGGTATGATGATCGACTATGTAGTCAAAATTAAAACGAATTCGAACCTTCTTTTATTGAAGTCGGTTAGAAATGATCAATCTCGTCATACCATCTCATTCATGCGTTCCGCGTTAGTTGCGCGAGTCCGGAGCCGCCGCCGCCCGTTGTTCCCGTAGCGCGACGCCTCAAGACATGGACGGAGCACCTAAAGTACGTGCTATATGCATGTTATCATATAAATATATGATATGTTCATATATTATTTTATATATTGATTGCTTTTTTAATTTTTTTTTTGTTATGGTTGTTGGTGGGTTTCTTTTTGTGTTTAAGTCAATGTATTAATATTTATATATTTATGTGTTCTGTTATAGTAACTCGGTTTAGTTTAGAGTAATTTTCTCTTTTAAAGACATTTTTGCTCTGAATTTATTAATATTTTGAAATAGCTAATAGCTCATTATAATATTAATACGTAAAGGAAAAACTTTGTAGCCATTTTCAAGAAAATTTTGCAGATATAAAATTTAGCACACTTAAAGCTTATAATGGGAACGAGAACACAGAGCCATATATTTAATATTAGAAATGTGTGTGTGTGTGTGTAACATACACTTGTTATAAAGTGACATAAGCGTTGCTATGACAACGCGTATAATACGCGGCAACTTATTTACTAGTTCAAGTGAATATGGTTATATGTTTCTAGTTATGAAAACGGTATAAAGACTTTAATATAACGATAATAATATTGTGACTGTTTTTAAATGCATGATTTTTAGTAATATTCGATTCAATTCTAAGTGTCGCTTTTATATATCGGTGTGTGTAGTTTGAAAACAATAATACATACATATATGAATTATTTATTAGTGTCAATTGACTACAATTTATTCATAGAAAAAAAAATTAAAGGATTAAAAATTTTATGTGTTGCTTTATATTCAATCCAATAATAGTTCTTTAGGTTTATACTTATGTTAGAAATTCAATTTTTTTTAGACTCGACAAAAAAGATACTTTATATAGGGTGTTAAATAATATAGATCCATATAGTTTCAGTCATCACATTCATGTCCATTGTTTTAATTAGCATTTTTAACTATTATTTACCTTCAATAAATAAAATTAGATAAAATTAGAAAATAGACTTAAAATGACTATAGGTATTTATGCATGAAATAATTTATGAATATTAAAAAGTTGAAATAAAGAGCAAGCAATTTTATGTGAACAAAAGCTGGCATTTCAGACCGATACTAAAATCGAGTAAAATCGTGGAAAGTCAACATAAGTCGCAATATTCTATGTCGCCTAGTGGACCTAATCCATCGCTTCGCCAAGGACCTAAAGACAGCTTGCTTTTGTAAGTATTCATATATTTTCATAAATTGTTATTTGATATTTATTTACCTTAAATACTGACGTAAACGCAAAACTACGTTATATTAAAAATATATATACATATATTTACTGGTTTTTTTTTAGTTACATAGATAATTCAATTAATGGTTCCCGTAATAGATTGAGATTTGTAATTAGTATATTGTGGCAAACATATGTACACCACATATTTAGATGAAATAACATCCAAGTTTTGTCTTTATGTTATTCATGTATGTAAACGATTTTTTTTTCTTTACTGCGGTTCATGCAGACGAGTAGGAAAACAAGTATGAAAAACCGACCAAAATGATATCGATTTATGGAGGCACAGATATTTTTTATCAAAAATTAAACATATACATATCTATATAAAAATATTTTCCAATATTACCCTCGTCATTACTGCTGTTGTTTGCTATTGTTTCTTTAGTTATATGACCAAATTCACCTATCATAAATACTTTTAGAGAGGACTATCTCACTTGGAACGGTCCAAATCCTGAACTTCGATGTGGGCCAGTAGTAAAAGCTGAAGGAGCCGAACCCCGATGTACCAGCGGCCCATTATCCTTGGCGCGAGGACCCGCTTCCCTAGCCAAGGGACCCGCGGGACTCGCCAAGGGTTCTGTATACCAAAAACTTAATAAGAAATCTGCGAAAATGTAAGTCTTTCTTATATATTGGCTTCTGCTTAAAGCTTTTTGCATAATTGATGGTTATTTTAAGATAAAACGGGCTATAAAGGATTATGTTACATTTATTTCATACGAGTATATTTTAGTTGAATTAAATAAATTATAAATATAAAATGTTTTCAGAGTTGTCTAAAGAGAAGCGTGAAAAGGCTCGTTACTTGTAAACGCAGTAAGAATATATTTTTCTTAACACGAATATTTCTATATATTATTTAAATTAGAATAAGTTACGGGTAAAAGGATCTCAGTATATAAAGTTTGCATTATTTGATATCTTTCAGTACTTAACTGTGTGTATTATTATACATTTACAGTACTATTGTTAATTTTTTTTAAATTATTATTTGTACATGTTCAATTTAATTGTAAGTGTTAATTTTTGTTTATTGTTACGTATTAACATTTGTGCCAATCGTAGTCTTCGTTGATTATACTCTCGTGTTTCATTAACTATACAGCGTGTTCTATTATTATTTTTCTTTAAATTCTTGTTTTTATCGATTTTTATAATAATGCATATATTTTTTTTAATTTAATTTATTAAAAAAAAATTTAACCTTTTAGGAACACACTGTATAGTTGAAAATACATCCAAATAGAACGTAAAGTATATAACTTGAACGCCAATATGATCTTCATTATTATAAGTAATATTTAGGATTAGAACTAACAAACTATGCTATGCTTTAAAGAAATGCAAATGTGTTCTTTATCCTTTACACCCAGATACAATTGCTTAAAAATTGCAAATCTCATATAAGTTAAATTTTATTTAATTTTGAATAAGCCTTAATATTACTGATTTTTGAATTATTTTTTATTTAGAAGAAAATAAATGACCTTTCACTTGTATCTGGCTGTTTCGGATAGCATAAACAAATACGTAAAAAAACGGTAGGGAGGTTTGGACTTACAATTCCCTCCAGATCGCATCGAATCCTGTCGAAATCTCCAATTAATCTTAAAAAAAATATAAACATTTATTTTTATATATAAAATATGGCTATTTTTATTAAAAACTATAAATTCTTATGGACTTCATTGAAATTGGTATGTACAAAGATTATAATATGTTAAATAATTACCGCTTATCTTTGCTTAGCTCGATGTTATTTGTTCTATGATTAATATTGTAGTATATTTTAATGGTGAGTATTACAGCGCTTAGTGCAATATATGAGCTATTCTGTGCAAAAAAGTCTCTCCTACTCGACTCCACACGTCATAGAAAATGTAAAATTATTGATATTTTTAAGCAATTTTTTTATTAACTTTATATATTATTAGATGAAAGATTTATATGTATTGATACATTTTACAAAACTGACTTATTTCAATTTGTATTATAAAGGAAATTTAAAAAATCAAATACCTTATATATATATAGCATTATAACTTTTGTTTTGAAGTCAATAGATATTTGCACTGAATGGCTAACATAAGCAGTGTTTATTATAAAAATTAATATTACATATTTATTTTTATTGTTCAACAATTGTTTTCTGTATTTGCCTGTTAAATATTGTGTTCTTGATATCATAATTATTATATGTATATATTGGTATAAAAAAACACATATCTACTTACCTTTAACGTATAGTATTAGTTCAGAAGCTCAATGTTCGTAGTCTAGTATTAGTATGCAATCTAGTCAATTAGGACGTAAGTAGTTCAACATTCCATATTTTGTGAAACTTTCTAAATAAATTGTTGGTTTACTCTATTGATTTTTTGTGTTTAGATTTTACGTCTCTTTCAGATTTATACAGCGTGTTTAAAAAAAAACAACTATTAAAAAAAAGACGAATAGATTATTTATTATTGCTTTATTCATCATCTTCTATCGAAATTTAAATACTACTAAAACTTCTCAAAACATTGCTATTAAACCAAACGTGTGCGAAGAAATTTCACTCATAAATATAAATATACGGGTTAGATTCCACAAGTGCTATATCTTTTTCCAATTGCCTGAGTTCTTGCTCCATTTTTGTCTTTTTCAATATTTTTGGAATAGTATCTGTTAGCATCGGTAATTGAAGGAAAGCCTTTTGTAATAGTTGCCAATTGTGTTTTAAGTCCTAAAATAGAAAATAATACAGTTTATTATCATCTTATTAAAATTACTTGGAAATTTGAAGTTTATTTTAGGATTGTGTTAAGACATAGCAAATATTTACTTGATCGATAAACTAAAATTTTTGTTCACATATACCCATGATTATATATTTCAATCTCAATCTTAGAAAATAAAATTCACTTACAGTCAATAAAGCTTGCCGCTCTTCTTCACTTATTAATTTACAAAGACTCTCCTTATTATCTTCGGCGTATTTAATTTTATCTAATTCCTTTTGAATTCGCCTATTTCTGTTCATCAAGTATGCTGGCATTTGTCCAAAATCTTTTCGTAGACAAAATTCGGGGACTTCCCCCGATCCCTTTATTTTTTTTATGTGTCCATCTCTTGTATCTACCAACCTATAAAAAAACAAGTCTTTTGCAGTTCAAAATAGAAAAACTTGTTTAATACTATAATAAATTTATTCTATTTTATAAACTTTACTATTTTATTACAGCCATTACAATCAATTGTAACATTGTCATTCTAAGTACGAGAATTTACGAAAGCAAGCAATTTTTGCGTGAAAACGACTAAAAATTTATTTATTTTATATAAAAACACGCCTGGGTTACTAAGTGACTGACAGACGACGTACAGACGAAACTACTGGCCATAAAAAGCTGAAATTTGGCATGTAGGCTCCTCTATGTTTGTAGGGGAATATTAAGAGGAGGATTTCTCCAAATTCCCAAGAAAATGAGGAAAACGGAAGGTTTTATAAATCACACAAACTAATTCAACTAGAGAAGATTCTTACCGAGGTTCCACAGGTTTTGCTTTGGTTTTAATCGCCTTTTTAATATTTAAAACTTTAAAATTAGTAGCTGGCTTTTCTGGTTTCTTACTAAGTGGCGCATGTTTGGGGACGGGAGGCAGTTTTCCTGATACGTAGCATTTATGATCCGATCTTTTAATTGGTTGTGTTATACCCTCGCCCCTTTTTAAGAATTGTTCGGGTGGCTTAAGAGGTGTCTCGGCGTAGCCAAATGTTCGTCGTAATTTTGGAATTTTCATCTCTTTTAGTTGTTTTTCTAATTCGGATTCGTATCTTTAAATTAAATGTATATGTTAGTGATGGCCAGATTATCAGTTATTCAAATCATATAAAAGTTTCTTGAATAATAGATTTTGATAAAAATCTACAAATCGATTTACAGAAAAAAAACGTCTGTATTATATCCACGTTTTTTTCATAATGCTTACCACAATTTTATTACGGTTGTTATGTAAAATTATAGAACATATTATTTGTTATTTAAAATACTTCAAATAAAAAAAATACACATCATTCATTTACAAATGTAATTAATGACTACTAAATGATAAATCTATTAACGGCAAAAAGTGAAACTATTAAATATATCTATTTATTTTAGTACGTTAAATATTACCTGGGAGTTTTCGGTGGCTCCGGCGGAGGTTTATCTAATATAGTGTAAATAACTTCGTCATGATTAATTATTTCAACAATCGACATAATAAACCAGTATTACGACCTACGCCTATTAAAAAATGAAATAAAAATTTGAGGAACGAATGTCTTCCTACAAAAAATGCATTAAATGGAATAACAGCACTAGTTGCTATGGAAATAAAACTGTAATTCGTTTCGTTTTTGCTTTTAACTATGTAAAGTAATAAGCTTAAAATGTTTCTCATATTTTTAAACAAAAATGTGTACACTTAAATTCTGTATTATACGGAATTCATTGGTGTAATTATTTTTTCAACTAACACCCGTAATTATAAGCTAAACAATATATGTTACGTCGATGTATTTAATAACAGTTTCAATTTAAATTATAAATTACTTCGGAAGTAATAAAAATAGGTACATTTACGTAAAAGATAATTTGACTGGCCTATACTGTGATTTGGTAGTCAAATTTTTCCCCGCTTGGGCCGAACAACTTGAGTGGTTAGTACTAAGCCGGTCTCTGGAAGGTCTGAGTAAAAATCAATAATATAATAAGGAAAGTGAGGCATCATATCACAAAATCTAATTTAGAGTGTATTTCAACTAGTTACTTATATTATAATTTATGCTTTTAATATTCAATAAATAAATTCGTTGTTTTTAAAATGGAAAATAGTTTAGTTTTAAAATAATCCGATTCTGCGATATCGATTACGTACGATTGTTAGTTGCGTACAATACCCACTTATAAACATACTATTCAATATCATTTTTAAAATAAACAGAATTTTAGACGTCACTTCTATAAAATCGATTCCCGATTCCCTTAAAATCTTTGCTATAACCTCGAAAATGGCAACACTGCACAAACGTCAAGAGACTGTCAGAGCAAATGTCATCTCTGTTGCACTAAATATTTTTAGATATTACAAATTATTGATGTATTAAAGCTTTGCAGTGCAATTGCGTATGTGCGCAGTAGCCCAGTATGTTCGTGAGGCGAGTCCGAAATGGCGTCCAAGGATGTGGTGCACTTAAGTGCATAAGGATAGGGCCGCGATATTTGTCGAGTATTGATAATCTTGATCACGAAGAGAGACTCAACGGTTGTTTGTTATCGTTGCCACCAAAAGCGAAGGTGGTAATATGCGGTGGCGGGGTAATGGGCGCCGCGGTAGCCTACCATCTTTCCAAACGGGGATGGGGTGGCGAAACCGTGGTTATCGAGAAGGAGAAGTAAGTCCATAATTTTAAAAAATATTAAATTTAACTTTTTATTATATAACGTGTGAGCTTTTGCTTTGGGATGTATTCGTCTAGGTGCAATCAATAAGCTTGCACTACCTGGCAGTCCTTTGTTAACATCACTGAGAGAGGTCTACTAGTCTCACCTATTACATTGTGAACATTTTAAGATCTTAACTGATTATAATACATAATTTTATTTGTAATATTAATTATTTAAATATAAATTTTTAATTATTAAATATATTATAAAAAATTTACTTAAGAATGAAAATTTACCTGCATTATTCTTTTGTTCAAATGTTACAAATCAATTACTGATCTTTTTATGAGGGGTAAGTACATTTATTATTGATTTCCAAATAAATATGGAATAATAAACTAAGTTTGACTGTTTTAATATTTCACACAATATTGCATCTTAATTAGATGTAGCTATATAATAAAAAATAGTATGAGAATATGATATTGATTTACGGGTTAATTAGGGTCGGAGCTGGCAGTCGTTGGTATTCTTCAGGGCTAGTGGGTGCATTTAAGCCATCCTTAGCACAAGTTCGTATAGCCCAGTCTTCTATTAGACTTTTGAAAGATCTTGAGTCTAGAGGTAGACCTACTGGGTGGAAACAATGCGGATCATTATTGTTAGCAAGATCAAGGGATAGAATGACTGTGTACAGAAGAATGAAGAGCCAATCAGTGTATGTACATAGGTTTACAACATTTTATATAAATATATTTTATATATATTGATTTTATTACATAATTTGCAAGATAGTTCCCTAATTACTTATTTCTTTCTGATTCTCTTTTGGCAAATGATTATATTGAAAATATTAACTATTTTGCAATCTGGGAAGAGTAAGCACTGCATTGAGTTCTACCACTTAACATATAATCTCTAATTTGGCAAAAGATTGCAGTGTCTTGACTCTCAGCATTTGAAGTTGAATATTTTAATGAAGCATCTTAAATAAAAACATAGTCTTTCATATAAATTAATGTTACAATTATTTTTAGACAGTTCTTGGGATATAGAATGTGAGCTAGTTAGTCCTAAGCGGTGTCAGGAAATCTGGCCGATGCTAAATGTTGATGATGTCCTTGGTGGACTTTGGATACCCGGCGATGGGGTTGGGGATCCTCATCTTTTTTGCATGTCTTTAATGAGGGAGGCAGTTGAAAATGGTAGTAAAGACTTATTTCTTTTGTTCTTTGTTTTTAAATTGTTACGTTTTCTATATATTTTTTTATTGTATCTTTAGGTGTAGGTGTAATGGAAGATTGTGCTATAAAAGCAGTACATTCAAAAGACGGCAAAGTGTCAGGTGTAGATACAACTCATGGTTCAATAGAATGCCAATATTTTGTTAATTGCGCAGGTTTTTGGGCGAGGCAGGTAAGATGGCGGATATATCGATATTTTATTTTCTTATGAGTCTACATTATTTAAAAAATTGTAATTAATATTTTAAAGAAAAAGAAAACTGACTTCAAATAAAATACACTACAAAGTATAGTTATTACAAATAACTCAAAAACTACTTGTCAGATCTTAACTAAATTTAAATGGGGCTACATGAGAAGCACTAGCTATCATAAAAAAAAGAATCATCAATATTGGCTCACCCAGTGAAAAGCTATGTGGTTACCACATATTAAAGAAAATACAAGTCAATTGAGGATTTTCTCTTGATGAAAGAGTAGTTCTATAGAGCATTTCTTTTTTAGGTGGGACAGTTGGCCAACCCTCAAGTGAAAGTTCCACTGTTACCATGTGAACATTATTACCTACATACTAAACAAATCGACAATTTAGATCCTATGACTCCAGGTATATTTCCAAAAATGTTGAATATCTTTAATAAAATAAAATGAATATATAATATATTCATAATTGTTTCTTTAGCTTAATATTACTATGAAATTTTATGTTTTCCTAGTAATAAGAGATCCGGATGGCTACATATATTTACGAGAACGGGATGGTTGTATATTGGCCGGTGGATTTGAACCTATTGCTAAACCAGTTTACGAAGAGGAAAGTTAGTGTTTTTTTTTGCAAATAACATAAATATTTTGTAAAAATTATATCTTTTTTTTGTATAAATAGCATATCTAAAGCAATTTTGCACTTTTAGTTCTAAATGCCTCACAGCGTTGTCTACCAGGAGACTGGGATCATTTTCATATATTACTACAGGAGTTACTGAAAAGAGTACCGAGTCTCAACCAAGCAGTATTACAAAAATTATGTAATGGTCTTGAAGCTTTCTCACCTGACTGTAAATGGATTGTAGGTGAAGCGCCTGAGGTTAGTTAAATTCTTAATTTTATATATATTTTGAACAGTTTCTGATGTTTTTTAAGAATTATCGTTATATGAGCTAGACAGCAGGAATCGAGTGATACAATATTCTGTTCTCCATGTTTCTTCTCCTATAGAAATTGTAGAAAGTGGATCTCAACGCCGCCAATCAAATATATAATATTTATTTATAACATTTAATTTTAAATATAGTTTCACGCTGTATCCCGCACATAGCAGAGTAGGCAAAGGGAAACAAAGAACCTAGAGTAGAAAAAAAAAAAATAAAATAATATTCTCCTTAGTGAATATCAAACTCACAATTTCGTTTTGGCAACCATTTTTTATTATATACTTATTATATGGGTGTTTCTTTGTGATTATTGTGTTTTATGTGATTTTTCAGCTTTACGTCATACTTGTTCTAGCAGAACGTTGGATCTAGCGAATGTAGCTATATTTATATGCTGTTTGTACAGCATTGCTAAATTCGTTAAATCGAATGTTCTGATGGGGCATAAGCCACCTGGAGATGCTGATTCATATTATTATTATTGAAAATTAATATTTTTTTACAGGTCTTATAAAAAAACTATTTGGAATAATCTAGACTATTTTTTGACTAAATGCCTTATTTTGAAACATATTTGAGATTTAATTTTGCTTTAGAATTGTAAATATTTTAAACATACAATAATTAAATAATAATTTTTAATTGGCAATAAAATTTCCAATTTACAATAATAAGTAGCTGATAGTTTGTTATGTAATTTTTTAAACAATATATTTTGAAAAAAGGTTTTAATGTATACAAATTGTTTATTCTTAAAATAGTATATATATTTTCTTCTAAATAGTTTTTAATTGATTTCTTTGTATAGTAACCATCAGTGGCGCAGAAAGATGGGCGGAGATTGAAGAACACAATGTTCACACACTGTGTTCTTCACTTTTCGACCATTTTAATATTCATCTCATATTAAACCAAACTATCAATTATTAACATAAACTTGGGTTCGAAATAATAATATTTCTTTGTTCCTATGGTTTCCGCTTAATGGTTTTTCCAATAATTTATTATATTTGTAACTAAATTACTTAATATAAAAATACTCAAATCTGTTATTCACTTTACAATATTTTAAATACATTTACTAATGTCAGTAACGTAAATAGTAAAGGGGTTTTTTTTTAAATTGCTATTAAAGACAGTAACAATTAATTTTAAAAAAGTAAGGAGGAACTGGTGTGGTCATATTTTTCTAGACATGTTTTAATTTAAAAAACATATTTTTATACTGTAAAAAAAAAACAATTTATCTATTACTGTCGTTGTAAATATATTCATTACACATACGGAAGACCTTAAAAAGCATATACTTAGGCAATTATCAATTTACCTGTATAAACGATACGTTTTTTTTTAATTATAAAAAACCTTTTAGATGTTCAATTATCACGTGGCGGCTGGTATGAAAACGGTTGGTATATCTGCGGCGGGTGGTGTGGCTGAGGCTACAGTGGATGAAATCGTAGATGGCTATACCAAATATGATATGTACGAACTAGATATCAATAGGTTCCTCGGTCTCCATAATAATAAGCGCTTTTTGAGGGATAGGATGAAGGAAGTACCGGGTGAGTTTGAAAGGAACATAATAATATTTGTAGTAGCTTCTTGCTGTATCCCGCACATATCAGGGTAGGCAGAGGGAAGCTAAGAACTTAGTGTTATGACACTCCGTTCTCTTATGATTTACGTTCATCGGTTTCCGCCGAATTTGAAGTGTTGTGTGCTGAGTGGCGGAACTCAACGCTCCCGTCCGCTCTGGTAGAGCGAGGAAATGAAAATATTTTATATTTAAGTTTAGCAGCATGTGGGCTTTAAAGCTAGAAAGTAAGTTTAGGAAGGGGTTTTGAAGGCGTAGGTAATTATTAGATAAGGTAAGTACTGCATGTTCTGATAGAAGTATGGATAAAATAAATTGGACATTTTTTTATATATAGATGCTATCTTAATCTATTTAAATATAAAGGTATATATTTCAGTTTTATGCCATAGCTTTAAGTTTTTTTTAATATTAAAAATATGCATATATAATAATTATGATATTTTAAATTTTACATGATATACTAAGTACAGGATTTCGATTTCTTTTTTCTAATTACGAAGTTGCATTGCGATAAAAAAGTTTCGGTTCAGTTCTTTAATTATGGCGTTGGAACGTGCCAGTTAACCACAAATAACTTTGCCGATGCAATAAAAAGTTATATTACTTTTATAAAATGAGTGTCCTTTTTTATACTAGGTGTGCATTACGGACTTCCGTATCCGTTCTACGAGTTTGAAATGGGTAGAAATTTAAGACTGTCACCAATTTACCCGACTTTAAGGGACAATGGTGCTGTGTTTGGCCAAGTTATGGGCTACGAGAGGCCAACATGGTTTGAGACGATAGGTTGGTTAAATTTTATTTAATTTCTTTAGTCTTACTCTTTGCAGGGCAGAGATAACCTTAGTGTAAAAACAATTATTTTTCTGCATTTCCGCCCGGAAATGGCAGAATTCAAAGAAATATTTTTTTTAATCTTTGGATATCGATATTTATAGGTATATAATAAATATATCTCACAATATTTAATACAGATAAATCGCCAAGTGAACCGGAAAAGCCTAGGCCATTTAAAATAGCTCATACTAAAACCTTTGGGAAACCGCATTGGTTTGAAACAGTTCAAAGAGAGTATTGGGCTTGTAGGGAGGCAGTGGGTCTAGCTGACTATTCCTCCTTCACTAAAATTGATTTACAGGTAAAAATTGTTAAAATACTATAAATTTTCAGGTAAAATAATGTATATGGAACTTGTATGATTATAATAGCTTTAGCTAGCGTAAGCAAAAAATCTTACGTTCCTCGACGCCTGATTGCCAAATTTCAGCTTTCTATGCATCGGCAGTAGTTTCACCTATGCGTGGATATATATAAATAAATTTGTGTTTTTTTTAATATTAATAGATTTTTAACCAACTTAAAAAAAGGAGAGGTTGTCAATTCGAATCGATTTTTTTGTTATAACTTACTTCATTATCCTTTTTTATACGATAGTACATCTGATTTGGTCACATTTAAATCTAAATAAAAAAGAGTTTTTGAGTTATTCGTAATAAATTTACATTTTAGTGTAAATTATTTAAAGTCAGTTTTCTTTTAGTCGCAAAATAGGGAAGTAGTGGATTTACTTCAGTACTTATGTTCCAACGACGTAGATGTGCCCATAGGTAGTATTATTCACACCGGCATGCAAAACGAGAGGGGCGGCTACGAAAATGATTGCAGCTTAGCAAGAATATCGGAAAATCAGTAAGTTTTTTATATTTTTTATATGTGTTATGTAATTTTTAGGTAATCTTGGCGAAGTGGTATCAGATTGTAAACGCTATTGATTGTGGGTTCGATTCTTACTGGATATGATCGTATTGAAATTATTTTCAATATACAATGTTTCTAATTTAGGTTTTTTTTTTAACTTCACGCTGTATTCCGCATATAGCAGGGTAGGCAGAGGGAACCTGAGAACCTAGTGTTGACACTCCGTTCTCTTCCAACAAATCCGTTCCCCACTTTCCGCCAGATTGAGGCATTGCGTGCTGAGTGGCGGAACTCAACGCCGCGCTTTGCCTTGTTACCAAACCCAGGAAATGAAAAATTCCATTTCCTGGAGTGAGAATCGAACCCACAACCTGTCGCGTTTACAGTCGCACGCTTGTGCCTCTGCGCCACGACAGGCACATGTTTTTTTAAAGTATATACAAGTATTTGACTTTATGATAGCGCCTACAGTACGACAAGCACGATACAAAGTATGGCTCAAACGACATCTTAGAAATGTCCTTCCTATATGTATCCTAGGACCGTGAACAAGAAGCCTCTTTTAAACTAACTGACACAGACTTATCACCTTTAAAATGAAGTGTTTTGACACTAACTTCTGGCGTGAAACTGTAATATAATTTAGTGTCTACACTTTTCTTTTTGTTTGTTTACTTCACGCTGTATCACGCATACAGAAGGGTAGGCAGAGGGAACCTGAAAACCTAGTGTTAAGACACTCCGTTCTCCACTTTCAGCCGAATTGAGGCATTGCGTGCTGAGTGGCGGAACTCAACGCCACGTTTTGCGTTGTTACTAAACCTAGCTTCCTATATTTCTGTTCGACACTTACAATTTTTTTATTTTAGAATTATATTTTTAGTTATATGATGATAGCGCCAACAATACAACAGACTAGGTGCAAAGTGTGGCTCAAACGACATCTTCCTAGAAATGGCACAGTCAGTCTATCCGATGTTACGTCTATGTATACGGCTATCTGTATACTGGGACCGTTCACAAGGAGCCTCTTATCTGAACTGACTGACACAGACTTGTCACCTTCAAATTTCCCATTCTTCACGTTCAAAGAGTTAGACGTGGGCCTAGCGAATGGTATTCGAGCTATGAATCTAACCCATACTGGCGAATTGGGCTATGTGCTGTATATACCTAATGAGGTAAGTTTTTAATGTTGACTAAGTAATAATTGATGTCTCTGTGTGTGGTTGTTTTGTGATTGTTTGTAGTTTTGTGTGTGACTTTAGGTTTTTTTACATCAGAATGCTGTTTTCACGGAATATCTATATGAATCCATTTGTGTCCATGTATTTCAGACTAGTATCACAATTTTAGTCCACTTTTTTAAAAAATGCCAGTAATTATAAGTCATAATAAAAATGTTGCGTAACTATTTAAAAAAGACATTATTTTCTATACGAATCTCATATCGCTCAGCAGTTCAATTTTAATTTGAGTGTCTATATAGCAATGAAACCTCCTCCGTTCGTATTTGCTGCGAATAGCAATCAAGCTATTGATTTAACAACTTGAGTAACACCTAGGCTGACCTAATTCTGTAATTCCGTTAACTGAGATGCACCGAACGCTCGCTATACCAATACGCCAATACACCAATATACCAATACGCCAAAGCACCAACGTGTACGATTACAATATACGCCAATAAAGTCCACGTAGCAAATATTTTTTATTCAAACATTGGAATTCAAAACATGATATTGAATTACAAAAATTATGCTGATGAAGATTGATACAGTTTTACATACTTAAAGTTTTTAAGTAGAGAGCTAATATGTTTTATCAATTCAGCTCTTCAATTATGGCGTTTTGAACTAAATATTTTTTCATACTAATAATAATATGTTTGACATACACGTTACTAAGGCAACGCGTATTTGACTTCTAGTTATAATAAAATATTTTTATTATATAAGACCTGATATTCTCAATATTGCATAGTGCATAGCCAATATGGCGGTACACACAGGTCGGTCAATAGTTTGGAGTGCGCGTACACGAGCTCCGCCCGGGTTGAATCAATCGCTCTATAAGATTACCTCTTCCTGCACTTGCGCCGTAATCGTCCTTTTGTTCTGATACAGATAGACTTTGGTTATGGATTATGTCTAGGTTTTAGGTATATGTATGTATCGTTGCTTCGATTTATAAATACAGATAGTTATAACTTTATATTTAAATAAATAATCGTTTAATAAACTATAGAAGAGGCTTTTGTGAAAATTACTTAAAAACGCCTTTACGCCTGTCGTGGCGCAGAGGCACAAGCGTGCGACTGTAAACGCGACAGGTTGTGGGTTCGATTCCCATTCCAGGAAATGTAAAATTTAGTGTTTTCATTTCTTGGGTTTGGTAACAAGACGAAGCGCGGCGTTGAGTTCCGCCGCTCAACACGCAATGCCTACATTCGGCGGAAAGTGGGGAACGGAATTGTTGAAAGAGAATGGAGTGTCTTAACACTAGGTTCTCTGGTTCTCTCTGCCTACCCTGCTATATGCGGGTTACAGCGTGAAGTTAAAAAAAAACTTAAACATATTTTTTACTTTTTAGTTAAATTTTTCACAAAATCCTTTAAGTTCTTTTTAAACTGTTATTCCTTTCTTAATTTAGATATTTTTTTTTTATAAAAGCGTGTCTTTAGTTTTTTTTTTAATTTTAATGCATTGTCATCGGTCCTTGATAATTGCATACTCATCGAAATTCAAATTAATCCGACGTTTCAAAGTAGCTTGAAATCACGTTCAAGTTTCTATTATATAGGTACATACCAGTTTATTACGTGCGTGTAAAAAAGATAGCCATTGAGATTCTTTGAGTTTGAATTCTTTTTTATAATTTTTATTAGCTCTACTGAAATTACACTTTTGAATTTAAGCAGCGATATATACTAGGTGTTACCCGCGGCTTCACTCGTTTGGTCACAGAGAATTCACATTATTATGGATGAAATGGACTTTAACTTACTTAATCATATCAGATTTGCTTTGTTTAGATATATCATGAGTATATAGTAGTAGCAGTTTATTAAGTTTGTTAGTCTTTCACGCAAAAACTACTGAACCGATCGAGATGAAAATCCCCAAAATGTGGTGGTTCCGATAGCGAACTACTACATTGTTCTCCCCTTCCATCTGTATCCTCTAGGTTGGCGACGCATCTACAACATCTCTGGTGGTGTAGATGTTCATGGGCGAAGGTAACCTTACCATCAGGTGGTCCTTCTGCTCGTTTGCCATCCGTTATCCATAAAAAAAAAGAAAAAAAAAATTATAGCTAATATTTTTTTGTTTGTAGTTTGCTCTACACGTTTACAATCGTCTAATGACGGTCGGTGAGAAATACGGTATCAGTCATGTTGGTTACTATGCGACTAGGTCGCTAAGAGTGGAAAAGTTTTTTGCTTTTTGGGGACAAGATCTAGATACTATGACCACACCACTTGAATGTGGTAGGACTTGGCGTGTTAAGTTTGATGTAAGTATTTATTTTAGGCTTAGAATAACTGTTTCCTGGAATTATAAAACCTAAAACCTCGTTTTTCCCCCTTTTCATGGAAATTTCAGAAAATCCTTTCTTAGTGCTCCCCCACATAACAGTCCCCAAGTTGCTTGAATGACAAATTTTAGCTTTCTATGAGCAGTAGTTTCGTCTGTACGTTGTCTGTCAGTCTCAGATACAGATTAAAATACATATATTGTTATATTGAATTTAATTGAATCACTATTACTGATGAGTTTTAATTTGTATAATGGTGATTTTTAAGATCTTTGTAGTATTTTCTTCTGGTTTGATTAAAATAAAGTAGGAACTTTCATAAGTACCCGCTAATTGCTACAGTTACCACGAATCTTTCCTGTTTTTACATCACATATTCATAGACATAGACCTAGAAAAGATCCTTTTTTATAAATTTCTTTATATTAAAAATTTAATAAGTAATTTAAATTTCTAGAAAGACATACCATTCATCGGTCGCGAATCGTTACTACGTCAAAAGGAGCTAGGCATTCGTAGGCAATACGTACAATTACTGCTAACTGACCACGACCACGAGTTGGACGTGTGGTCATGGGGTGGTGAACCTATATACAGAGATGGGAACTATTGTGGTCAAACAACAACGACCAGTTACGGGTTTACGTTTAAAAAACAGGTAATGTTTTATATGATTTTTATGTTTTTTAAGATTTTAATAGAAAAAGAACACATATTCAAAACTCATATAATAATTCATAAAGTAATCGTTAGATATAACGATACTAACTAAATTTAAATGGGACCACTTTAGAAACACTAGCTATCATATCAAAAAAATAATCAAAACTGGTTCACCCCATAAAAAGTTATGTTAATACAGTTGAATTGATCAAACCTCCTTTTTTCGAAGTCGGTCAAAAATAATGAATATTAAAAAAATTCTATAATATATATTTTCACTCCTATATATTTTTGATTCTATCAATTTTTTCTAATAGGTCTGCCTGGGCTTTGTACAAAACCTAGATAAAGATGGCGTGCCGCAGAAAGTGACCAACGATTACATTTTAAGTGGACACTACGAAATTGATATTGCTGGTATAAGGTAATATATAATTATTTATTTTATGTACTATTTTGTATCTGCTTGCGGAACCCAACGCAGTAATTTACTTATATAATATAAATATAACAAAAGAAAAGTTAAGTGGTTTTACATCTTCATACTTTTTAGCAGGGTATTCAGGAAGAACCTAATAGAAAGACCATTCTTTTTCCTTTTCATGCTTGAATACAAGATGGTCTTTCTTGCGGGGAAATGGAAGTAATATAAATGTAATCATTATTCCTAGAGTGATTAGATGCCCTCCCATGGCACTATGGATGACCTTTATTTAAATATATAATATAATTAAAATAACTGAATATATAGCTAAATTAATATTATACATTCTTATTTAGATACGCCGCTAAAGTGAACCTGCACTCACCTAACCTGCCCACCAAATATCCGGATAAAGAACGAGATGTGTATCAAGCTACTAGAAAATTACACGAACCACAGCAATTCCTTGGAAGACACTATCAACCTTAAACATACACACTTAAAAGTAAAGAACAGGTCAACAATCTTCACTAATCTTTGAAAATAATAAAATATTATTTAAAAATAAATATTTTTTCATGATGTGCTACACTCTACTAGTTAGGCCCTTTTTATTTGATCCCTTATTGGCTGGATTGTCTATAAATGTGTAATCCGCCATTTTGTTTCGGCGGCCATTTTAGGCTAATAACAATATTGATTATATAATTACATTAACATCAGAAGTATAGGTGTTTTCTAAATTTAAGCTCATTAAGACACTGGGAAGTGGGTCAGATTTAGCAATATTTGACCCACACTAACTAACATGGCTAGTTAAATAAAAAATATTAAAAGAAAATATTGACTTATTAATATTTATTGAATTTAATTAAAATCAACAGTCATTAGTTTCTGAATTTGTAACTATGTTAGGCTAAGATGTAATTTCTGTTTAGATTAAGCTTAAACTCTTTTTAACTGTTATAACAAATTATTTTAAAAGAACTGAACTTGTTTTGCATATCCATATATAATTTATATTAAGTATTGTTGAGGAAATCAAAATATTGTATTTACTAAGCCTGATTTATAGAAAAAAAATATTAAAATTTATTTTCTTATATGGTTTAATTTGGTACATTTTGAGAATACCATTTCCTTGGTATTGATCAATTTTCATAGTTATTACATATACAAAATATTTTTGAATTTAAAGTAAAAGAAACTTTGAAATGGAAAGTTAAAATTATAAGAAAAATGAAATTTATACTATTTGTACTTATGCAATAGCAAATCTATAAATTTAAAATAGTCATGTAACCGTTATTAAATGGTGTTTGGTAAAATATCTAAATATGTGTAATTTAAATAATATTTTTTGGAAATATTAAAGCAAATAAGAAATAAATGCATATTTTCAAATATATCTTTTATTTATCCCATTTCACATTAACATACTACAATAATAAAATTATTAATAATAAGACATTTGGACAGAAGGTTGCATAATAATTTAACAGTGAAAAAAATAAGCTAAGTCATAAGTATGCAACAAATTAAAATCCAATGTCAAAACACTCCTTCACTGCTTTCCACCACAATCATTGCGTTTAAGGTGACGCAACTCAACGCTGCGGTTTTTCATGGAAAGCTAGAGTGGAAAAATGAAAATAATTAACAGAATCATTCTGCAAGTGGAATTTGAATCCACAATCATGGCTTTTAATCATATGGTGAGCTAGTGGATCTCAATGACTCCATAATGCCATACATATTCATACAATTTATTTAAAATTAAAATATTGTGTAAACCAAATTTGCATAAAAATAATTATTACACAGAATTCTTATATAATTAATATAATTTTTATAACCACATAACTACCACATTTAAAACTATTAAATAACATATTTGTGTACTATACTTTATAATTATTTGGACATTAATTTCATAGTTTTTGTTCATTTATGTATTAAAATATTTATTTGTTATACTTAATAAAATATATGATATCCCAATATTTTTAGAGGAATGTCTTTTATTTGCTTTGTTAAAGGATATATTCATACCAGGCGTGAATAAGTTGATAAGTTGAAAATACATTCTTTTCAGGGCATCCATTTTAAGTCATATTTTTCAAATACTTTATACCAGAATATATTTGTTTTGGTTGAAATTTTTGTATATATTCATTCTTTAAAAAAAAGGTATCCCTATTTTTTGTAATATTTAAAAATATATATTTACACCTGGTACAATTAATAACATACTATCAATTACAATAAAGTACAAGCCGACAAGTCTATAACATTAATAAGAAATATTTGTATGGCAATAAGATTAATTATACAGTTAAAAGTACAATTATAATATCAAGCTTCAGAACTACTACTATTTAGTAAACCTACTAAGCATTAATTTAATTAATTAAATTACATTAACTTCAAATAAAATGAACAAAAAACAATATTTACAAATAAGTCTAATGTTTACTTTGTTTAATAATTTTACGGAAGAAACACCCATTGAAGCAACAGTTATTTTATTTAGATTGCAAATATTATCTTTTGTATTCAATAAACTATTACAAGATAAAATTCATTTTTAAGATGGCCCTATTGACCTAGGCATATATTTTTGTTTATATGATTAAAGTAGAGATAGTGATAGAGTATCTGTGCAATGACCAGAAATAAGAGAGTATTAATTTTCTTTTAAAAACTCTTCCAAATTAAAGGTAAATCGGCAGGACATTTTTGGTTTTCTTAATTTTTCTTTGATAATGTCACATGGAGAAGGTGTGCTGAAGTCAAACGCGACAATATCTGATTTAATAATCTCTTTTAAATATGGGGCTGCAACTCTCTTTTGGCGTGATGACAGTACTCTACCAAATGATGAGCCTTTACTCTTCCTTATTTTCTTCTTTAAAATATATGACATATCTGTAATACATGGGAGCAATGGTGCAATTGGTAATATTTTGTCTGGTTTAATATCACAATCAATGAAATTCAATTTGAACAATGATTCGCATGAGCTGCTAGTGCTCAGTGTTTCTTTCTTAGGACGCGGAAGCAGGTCAGGTCTGTAAGGTATTTGAATAGCTTGCGTCAAATCAATCATGTTATTCTTTTCTTCTTCTATCTTCAGCCTCCTCATTTCTTCTTCGAGTTTTAACTTTTCTTCTTCTTCCTGCTTTTTTTCTTTAGCCTTCAGCATGTTAGCCACTTGTTCTGCCAAAACGTTTCTTATTGAGCTATCACCCATGCCAATGCCAAACGAAGGTAATCGAAAAGGCTGCACTGGTAGTGAAGATACGGGAACATTAGGATTGCGCAAGTGATTAAAAGGTGAAACACTTAAAGGATCGATTCTGCTTTCTTCATTGTCTTGTAAACTAACTTTCGCCATATGACTGTCCACTAACGCAAACAAAGAGGTGTACATCGAAGAGTCCGTCATGTTGATTAAGAATTTATTTACATGTAATTTAAATCATTAACACTTATCTGAATTATCAATAATTAGAAAATATACCACGGGCCACGAATGTTTTTGTTAGGTCTATTGCGTATTACTCGATCAACCAGTATCTGTGTTCAATTTTTTATCAACAAATAGAATTTGGAAATCAACCACAGATGCGTAATGCTTGATACGAACTATAAAAATCAATACAGCTAGCGGCTATTCGATCAATGTTCAATGTCACAGGGTCTGGGTGTAAGCTCAAAATATAAATGTTGAGCGAACCACTAACACAATTTTTATTTTTTTATTTTACTTATTTATTCAAGTAATAGATTGTTACCGTATTTTTAGATTAAAGGAGCACCGTAAAACTCAAAGGAGTTTTAGTGCCGTCAAAAATTTATAACGACAAAAAAATGACTTATAACAGGAGTTGTAACTATCACATATAAAAATATATAATTAAAATTCATTGATTTTAATGCCTACTACAATAAATCTTCGTCCGATTAAACCATTAAAATGAAAAATGATAACTACACTGTAAAAGCGTTTTCAAAAATATAAAAACCTTTTTTTTATTTTTGATTCTTATGAATCTCATCATTTCTTGTTAATAACAACGTCACACGATTATCAATTTTTTTTGGTTGATTTAATTAAGGAATATAAATTTAGAAATTATTTTATTCACGCGTATGGCAATCACAAAAAATGACATTGATTGTTGACGTTAGTATCATATAGCAAATGACAGCGTACTCGTGCATTATCTATGCTACGTTTAGATACTACACTACAACTCGCAAGTGAACTTATTATTGTATTTTGTAGATATACGTATACACGATATATATGATTATAAAGGGTTTGTTACCTCAAAACTGTATTAGAGAGAATGATTTTTTATTAATTTTGTTTTAATCAAAGATTTGATTACAAATAATCGCAGTGCTGCTATGATATTAGGTGATATATTCATTAGTGATAAGTCGCGTTGCGCTCGCAATGCCAGGCGCAAAATATGAACAGCTGTCGTTAAAATCTGATGCCGATGAAGATATATTTACAAGCAAACCAAAGGGAAAATGGTCTGATGTGTGTTTCCAAAAGGGCCTACTATCGCTAGGCTTGATTTTATTATATTTTTCTTTATCTATTGGACTTACTTTTTACCAGAGATGGCTTCTAAAGGTTAGTGGTAGTTTATTTACAATCTGTATTATTAAATAGTGTCAATTATATATTTAATTCCTTTATAAACTATATTTATAAATTATTGAATATCATTATTTTCTAATTTTTACCTGAAACTTCGTTTGCGTGGTTATTAAGAGTATACCCATAATATTTTCACTTGTGTCTCTCGTAATTTTTATTGTTAAAGGGAAATTCCCGTTCCTATAAGAATCTTAGGTGTCTACATGGTAGATTTCACATTTATATACCTAGTAAATTTAACTGTTCATTGTCAGTCACTTAGTAACAGAAGAGTTTTTTATTGATTTGTTACTGACTAATATAACTATTTTGAAAAATAGAATATCCATTCATATTATATTTTTCAAAATAGTCTAAACAATAGGTATTATTTTTATTTTAGGTAGGTTATTATTTATGATTTCTGCATGAACTACTTAAATATCCTATTCAAATTTGTAAATAAAATAATAGCAGAATTGAATTTTAATATGTAATCTAATATTTATTATATATTAGATTAAAATTGTATAACTAACCCTGAAAACTAATTTTTTTCTTATATTTTATCTCTATTCTACTCTGGACTCCAATATTATTTTTAAGACCAACAGTTGATGCTAAGAAATATTATTAGCTTTTAGTATTTACTATTCTCTCCTTAATAGATTGAATATTAAAATATAATTTTTAAAATTAATAATCCAAGCAGAACTTTTATCTTTTCAATTACATGTCTAAACCAAATGTAAACTAACTTTAAAAAAAAATATTTTAAATTATGAATTTGGACTATACAACTGTTCATGTTTATATTTTACTTTGTGATATGTGTAATTTTAGGTTAATTCTTTATATCTCATTTCAGGATTTCCACTACCCATTAACAGTAGTAATGTACCACTTGATAGTAAAATGGATGCTATCAGTGTTAGTTCGTGCAATATTATTTATAATTACTGGAACACCACAGCTACTTCTTCCTTTTATAACCTGCCTGAGATCGGTCGCACCGACAGGCCTTGCCAGTGGAATTGATGTTGGTTTCTCCAATTGGGGCCTAGAGCTAGTTACAATATCTCTTTACACTATGACTAAGTCTACAACAATCATTTTCATACTGGGCTTTGCTATTCTTCTAGGCCTTGAAAAGAAGGTATGTAATTTTTGATTTTTTTTTATATTAAATAAGTGATAATTAGGATAATGTATTGCATTTTTAAATTATGGAATTTATTTTAATATGAACTATTATTGAAAGTAGATGCTTGCATTATTATTAGATGTTTCTATATTTATTTTTAGTATAAATGATAATTTTAAACAACTTATCAATTTTAAATGAAACTATTTTAACCAAAGTAGTAATATACTATTAGATATTCAAAAATAAATATTAAGAAAATCCAACATCCATTGAAAAATATAGTAGAAAAGGAAAATATACACATATGGTTAAAATACTTTCATATAAGTAATCATCGAAGCCAATGATTTTAATTTACCAATTATTCTCAATGCCGAAGAAACCTATTTAATTAATATTAGATGAAGCATAATAAAATATACAATTATTATATATAGAAAGATTATTTGAGTCTAGTAAATAAATTTGCAATTCTATGGTCTAGTCAAGTGTTAACAATGTGCTTAATCATTTGTAAAGATATTGCTCATCTTAGCTCTTATGAGATATTTATGTATTTAAAATGGAGATATATTAATATGTATATATCATAAAATTTTCATATTATAATTGATAATTTTATATTCAAGCCGTCAGGTTCTATCCCAATAGTGTTAATAGGGTTGTGGGCTCAATCCCTTTTGGCAGAATGATTATTTTTAATATTTTTCATTTCCCTGCACTGGTGAGCTACGCGCGGCGTTGAATTCCACCACTCAACACACCATGGTTCGATTTAGGCGAAAAGTGTAGAACGGAGTGTCTCTGCACTAGGTTCTCTCTGACCACTTTGCTTTGCGGGAAAAATCTATAAAAAAATTTATTACGTCAACATTGATTGTGATTCTATTAAATGATTATTGGACAGCAAGGCTTAGCGTAAGCTAAAATATTTTAACATATTTATGGCATTGCTTGCAAGATGGCGAATATATTTATTTAATGATTTTTTCGAAAATATTATATAGATCTATATCTATATAAGTAACTATTTACTTATTAATTTTATTCGAAATAAGAAATTACAAGCTTCATTTTTTGAACGTCAAATAATTTACCACAATTTTTTTAAAAATATTAACAATATATTTTTTGGACAATAACAGTTAAAAAGTTGTCTCTCTATACGTTCAATATTAATATAATATCAAATTTCACTATGAAGATAGATCTATGGTTTTATATAAACAGGACAGATGTTTACCTGTTCAGGTTAGAGATCAAGCGTATCAAATGAAGTGTTAAGAACTGTTACACTAATTTCCATAACCAATCGTCAGTTCCCTGTTATCTTGAATCATGCTCTTCACGGTTCATCGATCAAACCTCCTTAGATGAATGAACAATTTGTACGCTTGACTACTTGTTGATCTCAAAGAAACTTCATAGTAAATCTTCTTGATGGTAGCTGTTTTTTTATGTTGTTTGTGTTATTTTAACGTGTATCTATTAAATATCGTAGTGGGGACAATGTCTGTAAACGATATGGTTCTGGGTTTCTGGGTTCGATCCCTACTATGAGAATGATTATATTTAATTTTTTATAAGTTTCATTTCTTCGCTTTAGTGAGTGAAAAACGGCCTGGAGTTTCGTCAGTTAACACGTAATGTCTACTCTATCACTCCTCTGCTTTGCGGGTTATAGCGGGAACCTGCTTTTGCTTTTTTTGTCGTTTACCAAATCTGGTAATGCAATATTTTGATATGTAGGCGGAAAATGGAGAACAGAGAGTCCTTAACACTAGTTTCCTCAATAACCGAAGATCGCATAAACAAATTAAAAATACTAATCAATGTTTTATATAGCAGTTATTTTTCTTCCGTAATTACAATAACTTATTTTTAGCAAGTAGAAGGAAAACTATAAGGAAAATAATATTGTGTATAATCTTGTAATATTAAATCAGCATGGCGAAAATTCTGCTTTATTATAAAATATAAGTATGCAAGTTATAGTATAGAGAATGAAGCTAATAGCTAATCTATGAAAATATTTTTTTTAAATATTGCGAATGTAGTGCGAGTTTATTGAAATGCAAACAATTTCGAAGGAGACGGTTCTAAATTCGACTGTATTTTTTATGTGTGTATATTCATTTACGTAGATTCAATGCTTACTTCTGTAAGAATGTAGGGAAAACCTCTCTTCTCACTCTCTTACAATCTCCTATCACCTCAATATGTTTTCAATATTAGTGTTTTCACGAATGTATTTACGATCTTTTTCATTCTATGCGAATTAAAAATTATTAACTTAAAAACCCACAACGAGCAAAGCGATTTAATGTTTTTCTTTTTATTCGCAATGCACGAGTTATTTTGCTTTATAAACGGTGGATAGTATTCTAACCGCAATCGCGATTTTATATAAACTAGTAGACCCGTTGACGCGTAAATAACACGTTGCCTAGCAACGTGTTTGTCACTATACAAAAGTGTATGTCAAACACACATATACATCTAATATATTGAAGCCGCTAAGTCGCAGTGGGACAGTGTATTAACTGTTAACTCGATTGTTTGTGGGTTCGATCCCACTTGGAGGAATAATCAATTTATATAATGATTTAAAATCATTTTAATTTGTTGGTCTGATAAATCAAAGAGCCATCTAATTCTCTATATCTTGAATTTGGGCAGAAAGTGGAGAACGGAGTGTCTTCACAGTTCTTTCTGACTTGCTATGCGAAACAAAGCATGAAGTTACAAAAAATATTTTTTACTGCCTATATTTTAATACATCTATATATAAATACGTGAAGCAAAGCCTTTGTATCCCTTTTTACCAAAATTACGCGGACGGAGGAGCATGAAATTTGGCACACTTATAGTTTATATAGAGAAGGAGGGCAGAATACGAATATTTTTTTTAAATAATACATAAAAAGTATATTGAATTAATATAATAAGTGATTTATATATTACTAAGACAACGCGATGGTAACACGTCAACGGGGACACTAGTATATTTAATCTATTTGCTTTTTTTTTGTATATTATTTATAATACAAATATTCAAAGCCTCAAGTCTAGAACTCAATTCAATGAACCGTTAAAGTCAGTTACTTTCACTTTTGTAAACTAAACAATATTTAAAATTTCCTTACTCACAAAAGACTTGGTACGGTTTATGTCTTTTATATACTGTTCTCTCTTCACCTTGAGAGTGATAAGCTTCGTTTAACATTTAAATTATATATTTGGAATTACTTGAATAATTACTGTTTGCAGTCAACATGTCTACTAAATGTTCTGGAGATTATTTATTACTACAAAAGTAAAATAGAGACGTGTCGTGGCGCGGAGGCACAAGCGTGCAACTGTAAACGCGACAGGTTGTGGGTTCGAATCCCACTCCAGCGAATAAAAATATGAAATATTTATAATAATTTATATTTAGTATTTTCATTTCCTCGCTCTGGTAATATGGCAAGGCGCGGCGTTGACTTCCGTCACTCAGCACGCAAATCCTGAATTCGCCGGAAAATGGGGAACGGAAATGTTAAATCAGAATGGAGTGTCTTAACATTAGGTTCCTTCTGCTTACTCTGCTATATGCGGGATACAGCGTGCATCTAAAGAAAAGTAAAATGTATTTAGGCCATCGTGGCGCAGTGGGACAATGTCTGACTCTAACCACGATTGATTGTGGGTTCGAATCCTCTCGGGAATATGGTTTATTTTAATTGTTTTCATTTCCCGCACTGGTAACACAAAGCGCGGCGTTCAGTTCCAATATACCACACGCTCACGCTCTTACTAATTTAGACAGGAAGCGTAGAGCGAAATATATTAACATTAGGTTCTCTCTGCCTGTCCTGCCATGCGTGAAATTGCGTGAAGCTGCACTGATTATACATTTTCTGCCATTGTGCGACTTTGTTTCCTTCATTTGAGTTTTTATCATATCTTGCAAGCAATATTAATGGTTAGCCTTTTTATCCTCTTTGGTCGACTATATCTTATCATTTGAATTTAATTATTTAAGTGTCTGCTATTTTTTGCCACTGAATATATTATATACATTAATAGATTTAACTTATAATAATTACAAAACCGTATTTCTTTTATATTTTCATAACTCGAGAACGGAGTGTCTTGATACTTGGTTCTCTCTGCTACAAGGGAAAAACCGTTAAGGTATTAAAAATAATATTGCCGTCATGATTGGCACTCTAGAAATATTTGATTGTAGCCGCGATGATAATGGGTTCGATTCCCATTTAGGGAATATTTCAATTTAAAAATAAAAAAAAATACGTAACAAGTAAATAATACTCCTGAAGTGAAGTAATGTGGGGTGCGTCTATACTTATCATGATTATAAGTATATTGCAATTAAAGCGAAGTTTTAGCTAAATTACTTTATTCATTACTTAACTTTATATTTTACTGTTAAAATTGTGCGATTATTTGCTAATGTGATGTGTTTTAATGAATACTTACACTGGCGTTGGCTATGTTTATTTTGTTTATATTTGCTATTGGTATAGGCTTTAGATAAGTTCTTTAAAAATGTAATACCATTTCCTGTTATTCTTAATATTTTTTATACATACATACATACCTACATAGTTTTACGCTGTATCCCGCATATAGCAGGGTAGGCAGAAGGAACCTAGTGTTAAGACACTCCGTTCACCACTTTCCGCCGAATTGAGGCATTTTATATAATTTTTTAACGTCAATCTTTACTTAGCGATTGCCAATTTGTTAAACAACTAAAATAATGAACACTGCAAATAATATATGTACATACTATATTATTAAAATATAAATTCATATCTATTTTCAGTCATGGTCGCTCGTCGGAATCGTACTAATGATAGCAGCCGGCCTAATAATGTTTACATACAAGGCAACCCAGTTCAACCTCCTGGGTTTCAACTTCCTACTCCTGGCGTCCTTCGCCGCTGGACTCCGATGGACTTTTGCTCAGCTTCTGATGCAAAAATACAAGCTTGGTCTCCACAATCCGGTTGATATGGTGTTCCATGTTCAGCCTTGGATGTTCCTCTCGTTACTGCCTTTTACTGTTATGTTTGAAGGTGTGATGATTTTTTAAAAGTATTTTTAAATTATTGTTTAATGGCATATTGGTTCAGTTAGCGGATTACAAATGCTTGTGGTTTCGAAGTTCATGGGGATTTTTATGATTCTTTTTTTTATTTTAGCTTCAACCCTTTTCCCCACATGACAGGTTTGTCAGGGAAAACTTAGTATTATGACGCTTCGTTCGCCGTTTTTTGCCCGAAACAGAAACAGTGAGCGTTGAGTGGCGGAACGCAACGCTTTTTCTCGGGTTTTTTTTTACCAGAGCGAAAATATGAAAATAATCTAAATATAATCTTCCGCTCGAGTAGGGATCGAACCCACAACCACTGTGTTTAGTCCAATGCGGTCACTCTGTGTTTCTAAACTGGTTGGCTAAATTGTGGCCTTAACCTCCTATGCTTTACACGTAATGTCTATCTCTTAAATAAGCAAAAAGTCGTGAATGAATGGATTATAAAATAATCCAATTTTTGCTTATTACATTAGGTACTTTTTACATACTCTGATTGTGGAAATATTTTAAGCTTACAGAAATTACTACTTACACAACTTCTTCTATGTGGTAGAAAATTTTATATCAAATTATATTTTTATTTTTAATATAAATATTCATAGATGATATCGTAAGTGCATGTCGTGGCGCGTGTACAAGCGTGTGACCGTAAACGCGACAGGTTGTGGGTTCGATTTTCACACCAGGTAATTAAAATATTAAAATAATATTTAGAATTTTCATTTCCTCGCTTTGGTAACAAGGCAAAGTGCGGCGTTGAGTTCTGCTACTCAACTCGCAATGCCTCAATACGGCGGAAAGTGGGGAACAAAAAAAATGAATGAATTGAAAAAGAATGGAGTGTCTTAACATTAGGTTCTCAGGTTCCCTCTGCCTACCCTTCTATATGCGGGATACAGCGTGAAGCTAAAAAAAAAAGAAAAAAAAATACGTCTTAACTTCAGTATTAAATTTGCACACCCATCTTACACTGACCAATTACAGTGTTACTATATATTATAAACTATTATTTATATAATATTCAGGTTTCAGATGTGTTGATTACATGCTAAAGCTCCCCCCAGAGGAGTTACTGCCGACGTTCCTCAAAGTATCAGTGGGTGCGACTATAGCGTTCGCTATGGAAATTAGCGAGTTCCTCGTCGTCACCTACACATCTAGTCTCACTTTGTCCATTGCGGGTATATTTAAGGTGAGAATTTAAATACATACATACATAGCTTCACGCTGTATCCCGCATATAGCGGGGTAGTCAGAAAGAACCTAGTGTTAAGACAATCCGTTCCCCACTTTCCGCCGAATTGAGGCATTGCGTGCTGAGTGGCGGAACTCAACGCCGCGCTTTACCTTGTTACCAAACCCAGTAAATGAAATTTTCCATTTCCTAAAGTGGGGATCGAACCCACAAACTCTTGTGCCTCTGCGCAGTTGAAACACAATAATTTCTGTAACAATAATATGTGAAAAAAATGATTGGATCAAATATATACAATGTATGCTTAACTTTTATAATTCAAAAGGCCATCGTGGCGTAGTGGGTAAGCGTTTGACTGTAAACGCGATAGGTTGTGGGTTCGATTCCCACTCGGTGGAATGATTATATTTAAATTAATTTTATTTCTCCGCTCTGCTAAGTGCAGCGCTGAGTACCGTCATTTAACACAATATTTCGATATTGAGCGGAAAGCGGCAATGTTCAGCCGTTCTTTCTTTTTTCATTATAAAAATATATATTTTTTTTAACTTCACGCTGTATCCCGCATATAGCGGGGTAGGCAGAGGGAATCAGAGGACCTAGTGTTAAGACACTCCATTCTCTTTCAACATTTCCGTTCCCCACTTTCCGCCAATTATAAAAATATAAGCATGAAAATATAATTCTGCACGTTTTTACTATGTAGTGAACAGTTTTGTTATCAATATTGTAATTGGAAATTTAAATAGTCATATTGTCAAATTTATTACCTTTTATCTTTTTTACTGTTTAAAGATAATAACACAAGGTAATGAGTAACGTGTAACGTTTATCACGTATTCAGTATTGCCGCAAAGACTCAGTAGTGTTTTAATATTGAAAAGAAAATTATCTGTATATATGTAATTATTGTGTTTTTTGTTCGCCCATCATGTAAAAACTACTGAACGTATTGTGATGGAACTTTGACCATTCGAAAAAGGATAATTTATATATGGTCATCTGTAGGTGGTCATTTAAGCTTACACTTACGTGCCTGGCACTGAAATTTCCTCTCTTCTCATAAAAACTTCTCAATCTAAAAAGGAAGATAATTCACTTTTTCTTAATAATTAACAACAAATTAGTTTAAAAGATTTTCTTATTGGTTTTTTTTATTTTCAGGAAATGTGCATTCTAGTCTTAGCAGTGGAGGTAAGTGGTGATCAACTGAGTCCTGTAAATGTGGTAGGGCTGAGCGTATGTTTGTTAGGCATCATTGGCCATATTATACACAAGGTTTTAGTTATAAAATCCGTTACTGGCAACGTACACGCCTTAGACTTCGAAAATAGGAAAGTTCGAGAACGAAAGAGAAATAAGAAATCAAAAGAAGCAAATCAGGAACCCTTACTGGAAGAAAACACTAAATGGCAACCGAGCGAAGAAAGCGACTTCGATTCTAACCTTGTTCTCTACGAAGTTATGCAAAGAAGGGATGGCCGATAAATTACTAACTTTATACACTTTTTGTCTAATATATATATTTATACACGTATACTAGGAGTGAGGAGCAAATTGTCATTTACTTTTACACTTGTGGCTAATTAGACACTTGTATGTATAATAACTTTTGGATTTAATGTCGAAGTCGAAATCTATTAGTTATTTTCATAGTAAAACCTGAAAATTTGTTCTTCATTCCTCTTTATTAAAAACTCGCTTACAAAGTGAAATCCAGCGATGGATATATATTGTGATTTTTAAATTGTTTATTACATTACATTAAATAATATTGAATATTGCTTTTATTATTAGTATTTTTGAATATTTAATCGAAAGTCGATGGAGTTTTTGTAATAATTTACAATTTGTGTATTTGCTTTTTGATGTTGTATAAAAACTAGATATTAGACACTTGACGTATAAATTGTTATTTTTACATCAATTATACATAAATGTACTGTCGTGAGTCAAAATATGTTACATTCCATTTTATTTTTAAAAATTGTTTTATTTTTTAATTATTTTATTTTGTTTCGTTAATTATTATGTTAGAGAGATTTTATTATTCCTGCCATAGAGATGCACTAAAAATTAGGAAACGCAATATATATAATATTTGTATAATTTTATTCCACCTAACCGACTTATGAATTAAAATTAATGGGAAACCTATATTGAATTTAAAATAACTTCCAATAAAAGCTTTAATTCTAAGGGACAAGGAATCAGGCCTATTGGGCATATTTTAGAGTGACATTTGATCTCAAGTACCGGATAAATTAATATTTTCTGTTTTTATAAGAAATATACCCATTCTGTATGAAAAAGTAACTTTTTTATTATAAAAATATAAACGCACGCGCACTTATTGGACCAATAACGAAGTAAACGGTTTGAATATTTCAAACTGTATATACGTAAGTTTCGTATTTTTGTATAATATGGTTACAATTGATGATGAATTGATCATATTTTATTAGTAAGTTGGGTTTTAATTAAATTTTAGAATACCAAGTTGGATACCACATTTTTAATTTAGTTTATTCAAAGGATTTTTTTTATCATTTACCCTGGTAAGACGAAGCCTGGCGTAGAGTTATGCCTAGGTTCTCTCTTTCTACCCTGTTATCCCAAAAAAATTATCGTGATAGTGAAAAAGTAAGGTCTTTCTTATCGTGGCGAAAATCCGATGTATACAGGTTCAAACCCCACACGTTTTTTTAAATATTCTACATCACACATAACGTCGTCATATAAAATTACATTTATAATTAAATTTTGTTGATTGACATACAATGTCTCTATAATAGCTAAAATGGGGTATAGAAAGTATCAAAAAATGAATTTAATACCGAAATTATAATATGTTTGTAATATGTTTTAAATATCTATGGAAAATCGACGATTATATCCGTACTGAGCGTGAATACGTTGATAAATTCACTTGCGTACATATACATTTTTTCTAAATAATAAATAATAGCATTGGAATTTTTTTTTATTTAAAAAATAAATAAATTAATAATAATCATTTTTGTTTTGTCATCATATTCCCGCTTGGTATGGAAATAATTTTGGTATGTTTTTGCAATTTAGATAATCCATAATATGATTTATTGTTTTATAATTTAATTGTAATATGTACAATAGTGGCTTATTTTTAAAGTATTTTATAAATAAATAATTATTAAATAATATTCAATTTCATTTTTCAGTAATATATTATGGTGATCTCACTTTAGTAATTAAAAAGTGAAGTTTATTTTCTCTTTTTTATATGAAAATATTTTTAAAAAATATTTAAGTTCTTTTTAATCTGTAATGTACTAATTGCGTACTAATTGTTTTCATAACTACAATAATTTCAATTATTAAAAAATAATCATTTTTTCCATATTTAACTATCTATTTCTTGCCATTTCATTTAAGTAAATAATATGAATCTATCTATAGACTTGTCACTTTTGTAAGTTTCGTTTTCAAATTATAAGGCGATATTATTCAGACGAAAACTGTGGAACAAGCATAGAGAACAGTAGGGCAACCACGAAAACTTGCGACAAAGTATTCGTTTCGTTATCGAAACAAAAAGCGCCCCTACCGTGCGTAAGAGGAACTAAAGTATTCCCATACAAAATGCTTTCGATAATGATATAAATACTTTGTCGTAAGTTTTCGTGCTTACCCTACAGGTATTGAGAGACTCACTATTTTCTAATATTGAATTGTACCTATCAGTGGCGAGGTGTGAAAATTTTAAAAAGGTAAGCCGGTTGATTTAGGAAAGCCGGCACATATAGATAAGCCGGTACATGTTAAGTTTCGTATTTCGCAGGGACTGAGCAGCCTCTTCCCTCGCCCCCCCGGTGTCGCTGTAAAGACCGCTAGGGTCAACAGCATATTTAGCCGTTCGAAAAAAAAAACAAAAAAAAAATATTGAGTTTCGTTAGCAATTTCACTATCGAAATTTACTGGCGACGTTTTTTATAAATGTCAGAACTTAGTTTTTGTGCAATTTTATACCCACAATTATGTGCCTGTGTTTTTTTAGGTCTCCCACGTTTCTTGAACTCGTTTATACCATACTTTTCTGACAACCTTTTCTTAACCTTGCTTTTTGCAAACTCACTCCCAAATTTTTCATATACTTTATTGTCATTTACAAAAGGTAAGCCGGTGGGAATCGTGTTATATGGACGCCTCGCCACTGATACCTATATCATTTTAAAATATATGATTTAAGCGTTTGATTTATATGATACCGTTTAGTCATATCACAGCAGGGTAATGTATAAGAAATAAGATGTTTTTTGTTTACAATTGTAATATGTAAAATAATATATATTTTCTCGTAAAAAATTATATATCTTAGTTATAAAGTCAGAAATTTATATTAAATCACAAAAATAAACACTATATTCAGAATAAGCTGCTATTTATTGAAACAATTCATAAATGAAACAAAATGTCATAAAGTCAGTAATAGTAAGGCCACCCAAAAAAAAAAAATATCAATACCGTTCAATTTATTGGAAATTTTTGATAAACCTACTTTTTATGTTTCTACTGAGTATGTGGAAGTGAATACTGTACAACTATATGTATTCAAAAATAATACGTACATATCGCCGCTCCGGAGTAAAAATGACTTATATATACATATTTTGAAATCGTTCAAGAGGCGCAATAAACTAAAATATATTACTTTTACAGTTCAATAATTCTTGAATGCGAATAACTTTGGCATTGAACCCCAGGCATGTTATATATATATGGGTATGTACTACAAGGAATTAGAGAGTCCATTTCGCAAAATTCAGTTACGTCATTTTCGTTCCAGAGCAGCGATATACAATTCTCATTTTAATATTTATATCGATACCTTAATTCTTATACGAGCTAAGTAATGTTAGTAATTTCAAAGGTAGATATTCAAAACACAAGGCACTGGCACAAACAAACAGCGATTGTAAAATTATATTAGAAAAGCAACTGTTGAGTTCTTTGGGACTCTTCTCATCAGAAATGCCTTTCTCTTTCTTTGACTGACAATATTGACATTTTTATGTTAACTGACGATTTGAAAGTGAAATACCCTATTTGTATAAAGAATATTGATTGATTGAAAGTGCAGTTAGTATGAGAATTAAGGTATCAATATATAAAAAGAATTATTATAAGTTTAAAACATTTTGTACTACCACAAATAAGCGATATTGTAATAAGTGCCTGTCATCGCATTTCAAAAGCTTTAAAATTATTATATATTTGTAACATTTTATAAGTGAGATCAATGAATTTATAATGAATACGTTTTTTACTATGTTTTTACGTAATATAGAAAATGACAGCAAAAATTAACAGAATTTACAATTAATAATTAATATGTTATTGTAATTTAAATTATTGTAAACATGAATATGAGAAAATGGTGAGTCGGAATTTTCAAACAGTATATTTGTTGATATAAATATGATGTATAAAACTTAAAAGCCAATAGTTTCATATAACTATATATTAATACGTGAAGTAAATCTTTGTACCCCTTTTATGAAAATTACGCGGACGGAGGAGCATGAAACTTGGCACACTTATAGTTCATATAGCAGAATGATATCACTTTTTTTAAAAATGCATAAAATATATTAAATTGATTGTTACACACACTACCATGGTTTGAAATCCATGTTTATATAAAGTGACATATACGTTCCTCGGCAACGCGTTGTTAACGCCTTAACGGGGACACTAGTGTGTTAAATTACGTCAGAATAATCGCACGGTTACCGCACATATAGATATACATACGGTAGACCTAATATTAATAACTAAATTAGTGAAAATCAATGGGCAAATACACATGGTTAGATATAGCTTTTAAAAATACATACTTCATAAGACAATTAGGTAAAGGTTACTTATGAAATTTAGTTTCTTTTCTTAGTTTTTATTAAATTTTTTTTTTTTTTTCGTTAGTGACTGTTGTTTTTTTTTTAATTTTATTTTTTGTGTATATTTCTTTGAAATAGATAATGGAAATAAGTTTTTTATATGATTTTTTTTATTTATTTTATTTTTTCCTTTCTTTTATAATGGTTTTTTATTAGTAATTTAGAATTTCATTTTCGCAAACAAACGCACACATAATTGGACCAAACGATTCTTTCATAAAATATTTAGTGAGATATTTTCATGACAGAGCATTACTTTCTTTTATAGATAATGGAATAATTATATAAATGATCTAATAATTTGAATTAAATTAATAAACAATAACTATATTTTCAATAAAATAATTTCAAAAATTAATAGATCAGGATTTATTTGGATCGAAATAAAGGGAAAAGGTTTACTTTTTTAATAAAACGTGTAATATAAAAGTACCTGTCTAATATTTACCAAAGGATCTCTAAAGTTTACTGAATAACATGTTAATATAAAAATACGTAGGTAAATAAATACATACATTCATACATAAATATATACATAATATATATTTATTTTTAAAATTGGTCAAGTGTTAGAGAGAAAGATTAGCACAGTAATTAAACAGGTTTTTGTACGTCCTCCGGGCCTTTTAGCAATGTTTAAGTTAGTTCATAGTTTCACGTGGTATTGTAAAAATCGTGTACCATTTCGCCTAATTATAGTACTGTAATAGCAAAATCACTGTAATTTTATAATAGCAATTTCGACAAATCCACATTTTGTGATTTGTAGCCTAGGAAAATAATATTTGTACTTTTGTTACGACAATCAATGTTTTAAGAATAAGAAAGCAACTAGTGTGTAAGTACTATAATTTATTATATACATAATTCGCAAGTTATCAATGTGTAACAATAAAAATTGTAAAAAGTATGTCGTGTGTTTTATTTCCATACAAAGTTGCAAACCTGAGTTTGAATTAAAAGTTTCACTTTGTTTACGAATGATTGGGATTGTATTCAAAACTTAGTTCCGAAGGTGTCCCGGGTGCCAAATGTCCGCTTAGTCTAAACAGTTTCGCATTAAGTGATGTAGCAGCTTCCATTTTTCTAAGAAACATGTTCTTTGAGCAAGTGTTCAGAGTTTTCTCAGTTAAGGTTTTATTTGACTCAGAATCTAAAGAATTTATTATGGAATCGGCGTCATTGTCTAAATTAAATATATTCACTTGAGATTCTTCCCTCCACAACTTTTGTAGGTTTAGAGCCATCAGTTCGAGTTGTACTTGCGATAGTTCCTTTATAACATCTATCTGTATCGACATGACGTTATCACAAGTCTTTAATAAAGAGTTAAGAGTTTCCAAAACTTCCGCTCTACGTTTCTGTATACGATACTGATTGTCAATGTTCTTTTCGAAGAAAGCCAAGTGCTCGTACAGTTCGGCTAATTGTAAGGAGCATGATATGTATTGAGCGGAGTGATGTTCGAAATCGTAGTAATGCTTTGCTCGCATCAACCACTTGTGCGTGAAGGAAAACAACTTTCGTGCATCTTCCACATTTCGAGCACACTCTAATGGAACTCGTCTCTCCATATCTTTCAAATCTAAAGTCGGGAAAACGAATACCTCATCTGAATGGTCCCCTTTTTCATTTTTTTCAGACCCCACGTCCTTGATATTTTCGTCTACCTTATCCTGAATATTAGCCCCGTCCTTTGTGTCTACACCTTTCCATAAATCTGCTCCAGAAGGCTCTTGCGCGAAGTAACGTGTTAATATCTTCTTTCGTGATAGTTTAAATAGAGTTAGACCATACTTTACCCAGTAGTGGCTCAATTCCAAGAAATGCATTTCGAAATCTGCTTTTTGTAGCACAAACTCCTCAGGCATAAGCTTACAATTGTCGTGACAAGTTCGCAGAATAAAATAGGCGGCGCACAAGTGATATCGTGCGTTACTGAGCTCGTTTAGGTACGTGAAGTAGTTGCCAAGCCTCGCAGTCCGCAGAGCCCAGTCTTGTGGCGTGCCCTCTTTCATTTCTAATTGACGTCTCAGAGCTGTGTGATTGTATAAAGTATATTTTTGAGGCAAATTCAATTTATTATACAGAAAAGCTAGCATTTGAATATTATTTGTGATCAGTCTATCGATCTTTTCGGGATTCATTCGCCTTATTTTATTAACAGGTTCGGCTGTGAACAAGTCTTCAGCATCAATGTATGTTTCTGGTTTAGAATGGCTGACTTTTTCATATATTTCCTCCATGCTCTCAAGTATATCTTTAGCTAAATTTATTTCATCTAGTTGTATGAGGTAATAACAAAGTAAATTTTGCACTCTAAGAAGAATAAACAAACATTCTTCGCGTACAGCATGTTTTTTCAGGTCATTGAAAACAGTAAGGAGGGTATTTTTTTTCTCCATAAGAGACAAAGGCAGTGTTTTTGCTGAAAGTAGTGTTAAATATCCATACATTGCCAAAGATCTGATATATTCGTCACTATCAACATCTATGCAGAGCAGCAAGAGTTGTGATTGGATTGCTGAGATGTGTTTTTTCAAGTTATACAACCTGTTTGAGCTGTTTTTGTCTTTAATTGCAATTTTTACATTTTCGTAAGCAGCACTTATATTATTTAGTATATCCATATTCAACTTCACAACAAATTTTAAATAATACTCTTGAAATATGTCTGTTTGGAATTCGGTTTGGCAGATTGTCAAATTTAAACCTGAATTGTGATAGAACATATACTGGACATATTTCCTTTTTTTGGCACCATTTAGTAAAATATAGGTTTCATTTTATTTAATACTTAATTTAATTAAGGAAATATCAGTCATAGGTATCTATTATAAATTCTAGACGACTATCTATGAGTGGTTACCTGATCATACTCCATAAACATTTATTCACACAAATAAGGGATATCTCTATTTTAGCTTGCAATACAGTTCTTTAAACTGAAAGATAATAGTGAATGTTACAAGCAAGCTTTACCAAAAGAACTCTCTTATAAACCTAATGGCATAGGTACACTATATATTGATCTAAATATATATTGGTATATTTAAAAATCCTAAAAATATTATTAACAAGTGCTGTTATAAACCTTACCTGGATATTTTGTTCCAGTTATCACATATTTATAGCTTAAAATACGTTGACAAAAAAGAAAGTTACCCACTACAATAGAATTCAAGGCGGAGAATCGTGATGTTAGTACAATTTATATATAATAAATAGTTGCACATAAAGTTACGTTTGTGTAAGTATAGAATAGAATGTAGCTTACAAAAACTGACATATATTAACCTACTTACAAGCAAGATGATGAAGATATGTAAATTGCAGTTTTGACATAGAATTAAAGTTTTTTCCCATTAATTCAAGAAGGTGAGCTAATATGATTGCATAGAAAATTATAGTGATGGTCATAAATTCAGAAATAATATGCACAAAGTCAATGATGGCATGTAAATATGATATGCGGAGAAAATCTAGTGTTAAGACATTACGTTCTTTACTTTCTCTTCCCTTTAAAAAACTTTGTTGAATGAGTAATTGTTATATTTAATAGATTTTAAATTATAGATAATATTTTTAAATATATTTGGTCGATATTTACTAAAAATAATACTAAGACAAAGAATTTAACAACGTAGTACCGCAGATTTTAATTTATTAAAAAATATTGGATTTATTACCTTATTTCGTAAAATTTATTTTAAACGAAACCATCATGGTTCAGTGGAACAGCACCTGGCTATAAATTATGGTTGAGGTTTCGATCCCCATTCGGATGAATGAATTATACTTAAATTATTCTCCTTACCCCGCTCGGGTATGACAAAGTGTGGCGTGGTATTATACCACGCAACTCGCAAAGTGTCAAATATCATACGAAAAGCGGAGAACGGAGTGATATAACACTAGGTTACTATGACTGCCCAGCGATGCGGACACAAGCTGTTATATTTGTTTAGTTATTTATTTTTGTCTAGCGCTGTATCCAGCATATAGCAGGGTAGGCAGAGGGAGCCTGAGAACCTAGTGTTTAGACACTCCGTTCCCCACTTTCCGCCAAATTGAGGCTGCTTTTTATAAACAAAATACATTAAAACATCTAGACGAAGCTGAAAACTCATAAAATTTCTTAGTTACATCTTTATTAGATTCTAATACTTGACTTAATCTAGCCATAAAAATGACCCAACGAGAGCGCGTTATCGCTAAAACTTCACTAGATTAATTGAATCTACGTGTACTATGCTGGAAACTAGTAGTATTCCCAGTGTGGTTGCCACCTCCACTCATTCGTGTGTCGCGTCTCGTACCGAGTGTGCCGCGCCTGCTTTTCAAATATCATCTCTTGTCCACAATTTACAAAATAATGTAAGCGAAATTATTTAATTTTCTTATTTCTTATTAATAATTATTTAATTTATTAAAATATATATGTGTTCATTAATTTATGGCTTGTTTTATGATACATGTGGTAAATATTTTTTTTAAAGAACTAGCAATTTAAAAAGAAAAAATGCATTATTTACAGTACATTTGATAACTAACCATACTTTTTACACATCTGTTGATTTTTAGTAAAAAACCATAAATATAATAACAAATCGAGCAGAACAAAAAATATAATTGAATACGTGCTAATAAAAAAAATAATATAAACTCAAAAATTTTAATTTAAAATTCATAAATTTATTATTTACATAATAAATTATTTCCAGCATTATATATAAGTCTAGTAGGCAATTTTAAATCACGTATTTTTACTAAAAAGACCGATGGGTTTGGTCTGAATCAGCAAACCAAGAGAGCTAGGATGTTGCCGACTTGTGCAATGCTTGCATAACACTCGTGTTGACATGCTTAAAGAAAACCGTCGAGAATTCGTTTCAGATACGAGTATATCGGTTACTCGCTATCATTGTGTATAAACAATACTGACCCTCCGAGCTTTTGGAAAGCCCCGATTATTTACGCTTTCTTGTTGACATGTTATAGTTACTTGAATATATATAATAAAGTGTTAAATATTAAATGTAAGACGTTTTTGATATTATAACTAATATTCATTATTACATTATTATTATTCACTTAAAGGCTTTTTATAGGCTATCATGGTGCAGTGGGATTTCTGTCTGGTGGTGGGTTCGAATCTCACTTGGAGAAATCATTAAATTGAAATTATTTTCATTTCCCCGCTCTGGTAAAACCAAGTCAATGTCAGTCCAATCAACTCTTAATGTCTTAAGTTCGGGAGGAACGGAGTGTCTTGCCACAACGTGGGAAAGGTGAGTTTAAAATAAAAAAACAATTATGACGTACGACATTAAACGTACACGTTTTATTTGTCTAATTTTTTCACTGTCTCAATTGAATTGGTGAGTGCAGAAACAACGAAGTCACAAAAAATGCAAAAATTCGTAATCCATTTAAACTAGCTTAGAAAGGTATTTTATACACTTCTTTCTCCCTCATGCAAAATTTGAAAAACCGGACTTACGTTGTTTCTGCACTCACCAATTCAATTTCGGCTGAGACTTAGTGCAAAAATATACATAAAAAAATATTATAGTCTTTGATATTGAACCCGTAACTATCGTCACTTTCCCAGTACATCATAACTCCGTCAAATATATTAAAGAAAACTGTTTTCTCCCGCATAATAGAGAAACCAGATAGAACTTATTACTAAATATATAATTATAACATAATTTTCTAGGAATATATTCTTTAGAATTCATTTCATTTTAATACTAAAAGTATAAAAAGAAACTAGAGAGAACCAACTAAATCGAAAGCAACGTGACATTATCTACAAGTAAATCACGAGCCAAGCTTTTCTAAACTAGTTTCGAAGAAAGATAAAACATTCTTATGTTTAAAACGCATACAGTAATGCCTTAAAAACGTTTTAAAGTATTACCCGATAAAAGATGGGTGCGTCGTTAACATGAGATTATAAAATATTATTTATTTTCAAGGTTTTTTCCGCATAGCCGGGTAGACAAGAAACAGTAGTGTTAAGACACCACGTTCTCCGCTTACCACTTGAATTCAAAACGTCGAGTGGTGGAACTCAACGTATACATTTTTTTTTAGCTTCACGCTGTATCCTTCTTATGGTAGTGTAGGCAGAAGGAATCTGAGAACCTAGTGTTAAGACATTCCATTCCCTACTTTCCACCAAATTAAAGCATTGCGTGTTTAGTGGTGGAACTCAACGCCGCGCTTTACCTTGTTACCAATGAAAAACCCAGGAAATGAACTAAACTTTGACGTTTACTGGAGTGGGAATCGAATCCATAACCTGTCGCGTTTACAGTCGCACGCTTGTGCCAAATTTGTTTTACCATTTAATAAGGCACCCATATAAACGGAAATGTTAAAAGAGAAGGGAGTGTCTTTACACTAGCATCTCTAGTTCCCTCTGCCTACCCTGCGGGATACAGTGTGAAGCTAAAAAAAATAAAATTTATCATTTCGCCACTATGTGAAATTGTTTGTTTGTTGAGTGGCGGAACTCAACGCCACGACTTGTCTTATTAAAACAGAATTTAATATAATAATTCACCAAGTGTTCGAACCTCAGACCAATAGCGCTTATAACACTCCTACTGTGCCACGGCTTCTATTACATTTAATGATTTCAACTAAAGACTATTTGTGTCAGATTTGTTTGAAAAACTTACAAATTATGTAAATCTAGCAAGTTATGTATATTTAAATGGACATTTTAAAAAGGAACTGTCTATTTTTGTATAATAAATAATAATAAAGTACTTTAAAAATTTTGTATTGTACGTGTAGTCACGTAGTCGTGTATAGAATTTAGAAATGTTTTAGAGATCCGTATTGAAGTGAAATGGGGATATTCTACTAATATTATATTTAAATGTGAAAGTTTGTGTAGATGGATGGATGTTTGTTAGTTTTTCATACAAAAACCACTGAATAGATATAGATGATAGATAGATAGATAGATGAAACTTTGTAGTAATATATCTTATAGCTATACAATGCAATAATATGATCATAAGTATCTAATAATATATAAATTAAATGATTATTTTGTTTTGTATGAAAGTTTGTTCATAGACAATTCAAAACGTAATATCATGAACAGACTACAAAAAACTATAATAAGATCACATACGTCAAAATACACCCAACTAAATTTTTGTGTAGTTAACCAATGTTTGCTTTATCTACTTGAACATAATATATATTGGAATGTCAGCATATTATGGTTTTGGAAAAGTCTTTTGAAAATAATGTAAATTTTTTTAATGTCCTTTTCTATTACAATAAATATTTTATTAAAACAGGTCAGTTTATTATTTTTATTTATGGCGCTTCGAAATTATAACAAAATTTCTCAATTTTTACAGGTTTTTATTCATATTATATATATTGGTAATTTATTCAAATGTCAACAACATAATATGGGCATAATTTTAAATTATTATGTTTAAATAAAGTGGTGTTTAAACTTGGGTAACATTAAATATTAACATGGCACTCCAACAGCAAGCTTTTCATGCAGTTACATACATCATTTTAATAAGTTATTATAGGATTTTTCATATGGTTGTTTCCCATAGTTTTTTTAAATACAGGCTACGTTTCTCGCTGATAACGCAACTTTCTATAATAAAAAAAGACAAACTTAAATCAGTTAAGTAGTGGATCCATTACAAATACACAGACATAAAAATAAATCTTTCTTCTTTAAAACATAAGTAAGCGTAGATAATACAAAAGCCATTACAACTCAAGCCACGAAATCACGTAAAATACCACATATGGACAATACGAACTCGTGTGTGTACTCTAAAGGAATCAAACATTCATTTGCCATTTAGTCTTTATTTGTTTACTTGAGATCGTGCTCCTTTGCATATAGAACAATGCTTCTTACATCACCGAATTCCTAACTATTATATATACCTACAAGAATCTACAATACTGAGATTTTTAAATTTGTTGATAGTATCGGTATATCTTGAAATGTAGTCTACAACTACAAGGTTTTGTAGAAAATAAGAAGTTTACAATTTATTTTTATAATATAACGCCTGTCGTGGCGCAGAGGCACAAGCGTGCGACTGTAAACGCGACAGGTTGTGGGTTCGATTCCCACTCCAGGAAATGTAATTTTTATTTCCTGGGTTTGGTAACAAGGCAAAGCGCGGCGTTGAGTTCCGCCACTCAGCAAGCAATGCCTCAATTCGGCGGAAAGTGTGGAACGGAATTGTTGTAAGAGAACGGAGTGTCTTAACACTAGGTTTTTATGTTCCCTCTGCCTACCCTGCTATATGCGGGATACAGCGTGAAGTTAAAAAAAAAAAAGGAGAAAATGTTGACGTTGTGATGTTTCAAAAAAAAATTGTAGTAAGTAATTGATCGCGTTACTTTAGGAATTTAGGAAAATTATCCTCCCTACACGCCAAATTTCATCTTTCTACGTCCAGTAGTTTCGACTCGTCCACCCAACATACCATAAAAGTCTTATATGTATATTTCTACTGATTTATGTTCTCGTAAAGTAATACCTAATCTGAATAAATTGATCAGACACGGTTATTCAACGAAAAGTGATAACCGACACGTGACAATACATTTTTTTATATAAAAAGTTATAAAATTAATCTAAAACTCACAGAACGTGTGAAACATAATGCCGTCTTTTAAATATCCAGACTGTTTTTATAATACAGAATACCTGTAAATTGCTTTTGTAGGGGACTCTAAAAAAACGAGGTTTTTATATTCGAGAAATAATTGTCTCTAGTCGGTTGCTAACTTTTGAACTTATAAAGAGATCATTGTGGCGTGGTAAGATATCGTTTGACTATAAATGTAAGAGGTTATGGATTCGATTCACCCTACACGAAATGATTGTATTTCAATTTTTTTCTTTTCGCTGCTCTGGTAATTAAGTGAGAATCCGCGGCTTTGAGTTCCGCCGTACTACAAGCAATGTCTCAATTTCAAGAAGAAAGAAAAGAACGAAGTGTTTTGACACTAAGGTTCTCTCTCCTCTCTTCTCACTTACTCTTCAGAAGTTATAAGGGTTGTAAAATCAAATAATGCTATATTCGAGATACAGAGATAAGCTCTAAATCTAAATCGGAATTCAGTACTTACTGAATTTGCTTCCCATAGGACTCATTAATTATTAAGCTCAAGGGACTCATTAATTATTTCTACTCATAGAGAGGTTCAGGTTTAATTAAAGCAATGGACGTTTCGAGGCTTGATGAAAAGGCAAAACAATGTTTTTTTTTTAAATTGAGATTTTTACGGCGTATCGAGGTTCGACTAATAGCGGTTATAATGTTTATCGCTTTAAAGGTTTTAAAAAGGTCTCAAAAAGATTTTTTTAAATATTCACACTTGTTTCCTCCCAGTAGGTCGAAACTCAAAACCGTGCTTTTTCAAGCAGAGCGAATAAAAGAAAATAATTTAAATATGATCGTTCTTCTGAGTGGAAATTGAATTCATAACCAAACGCAGAAAAGGCAGACGATGTCAGATGTATCACGATAGCTTCACTAGCCGAGTGTTCCACAGAGTAAAATTAGAAACAATGCATTTTTCTGAACATATAGAACTTCACCACGATAACAACACAAAAATATTATGTTTTTTAAAATATTGTAGCTCCAAGCAAAGCCAAGACAAGGTGCTAGTGTTTATAAAGGAAAAAGTAGCTAATTTAACCGAGTAAGCCCATTAGTAGACGTGTAAATATATTTAACTTGAGTATAAATGTACGTATGTAAGGCCGTGGCCCAAGTATTAACTTACAATAAGACTACCCACTGCGGTTAGTCCTTGTGTATCGTATAAATATAATCAATTATATTTTATTACGCGTGTTTCCAATGATTAAACAACGATAATACTCTGTTTCGATGCGTGATACTTACATGCTTTAATATTATGCTATATTTATAACAGTGTAACTGACAAGTATATATAGGCCCTAACTATAGAGGCCCTAGTGTTAAGACACACCGCTCTTCACGTTCGCCCTAATTCGGAACGTTAAGTATTATAAGAAAAACTTTAACCACAACGGAAGAATGATAACGATTTGATAGCTTATATTATATTATTTCTCCCGAGTGAGGATTAAACCTCGACGCAATCTCACTTCCTCATGATGACTTTTACACACAAAATTCTTGATATATGAACTGTCTCCATATATATATACCATCATTTGATATATTATATAATTTAATACGTTTTTGTTTATTAACAATGAATTATTTACATTTGTTTCTGAATTTTCTCCAATTTTTTACAATATTTACTATATTCGAAATATAAATCAAACTGTAATTATCTAACAGTTTTTGTCAGTTTAGCCAAGTAATTTTATTCGAAATTTAAAAGACGCGTTCACCACGCTTGTGTCAATGAAGAATCTGGAATAATTTAACCTTCCCGTGAATATTTCTTTCACTCTCCAAAGTTTTAATAAAAAAAGAAAGAATAGTAATAATTTTATCAACAACGAACTTATATACCAATGTATTGAATGCTCGGAATGAGACAACACTATTAAGAAATGGTAATCGATATTACTTCTACCGAATTATTTATCGATAGTGTCGATACTATAAATAAAACTTTTGAAAAATAATGCTATCAATAATATTTACACTAATTGATATAATCGAGTTTTGGACAATCGATAGTTGTTAATCTTTCGATACTGTTAGATATATTTTTAAAGCAATATAATACTATTGTCAGTATAAAAATTTTCAATAATTTTATTATTGTTAAAATTTATTTATTATTATTTTATTTTTAAAAACTATTAATAATGTAATTATCGATACTTCGGGCAACACTACTATCGATAACCAAATGCTTAGCATTTTGGCGCCTTTTTTACTCACTGACACTTTCATTGTAATTTTCATAGAAAAAAGACAAATTCACAAAGAATTATTCAAATTATGATCGTATTAAATTGTAATGGACAATTTTAGATATTTTCTCGAAATGTCAAATAGTTTTTTCGAATATCCATTTCTTCTTTACTCATATGCTGCCCTAAGTGACCGTTATTCTTTCTCGCTAAACCGGGAGGGAGAAGAAAATAGTGTTTTTTATACCTGCGAAATTAAAAAACATATGACATGAGAAGGTAAATTGATGGATAACTGGTGGATAACACCGCATCTTGAAACAGAAGACTGTGAAAACCTAGAATATGGAAATTTATTTGAACACACCACCATGAATAGCTTACCTGTATGTTATATATGTTTATCTAATTCAATATAATAATTTAGTAGAATATTAAACTAATTACATAAAATAGCTCTTAAAATATTTTATTCACAGTAGCGTTTAAGCACTTAAGATGATTTCGCCGCAACCAGCGCTGTGATATAATCGTGTGAGTACAATCGTCGCTGAGTGCTGCTTTCCTTATAAGTGCAGTTATTTGCCTCAACTTATATTTGTGGTAGAAGTTGAAAAATATTGCGGTAATGTATGAAAATGTTATTTATCTATTAAATTAGAGATTTTTTTGATATTTTTTATATTAAACTAAATAAATTCACTTTTTTTAATCTATGTATTATGAATATGCATTAGATTTAATTTTTAAAAACAATGTTTAAAAAGCTAATATCAATATTTAGTCGTATTTATTTAAAAAAATTATATTTCTTAAATGTAGATGCTTAATACATTACGTAAGTACCAATATTTCTATATAGATGAAATTATATATAATTTTTTTATAATAATCGCTTCCGATTCTCACTTGAATCAATATAGTCATATAAAATATGACACGGCTTTTTAATTAATGTTATTTCAGTACCGGTTTTGAATTTAAGAAAAATAAAATGGCCAGTACTTATTATATTATAATGCCTAAGTGTCCATATAATCTAAATAGACTGACAAAGGTCAGGGGTTCGGTTTCTGCTTATGACATTATTCACGTGATGTATCAATTACTACAGTAATTCTAATAAGTTTACAAAAATCTAATTAAATTGTCCTATGGTATAGACATTTTAAATAGATTCTTCTGAATCTTGAATTCATTTTTTATTAAGTTCACGCTGAATCCCGCATATAGCAGGGTAGGCAGAGGAAACCTGAGAACCCAGTGTTAAGACACTCTGTTCCCCACTTTCCGCCGAATTAATGAATTAATTCTTAAACTTTCTTTATTTTCTTTACGCTTTATCTAGCGTAGTAGATGAGACAGTAAGAACATAGTGTCTGGACACTCCGTTCTCCTCTTTCCAACCAAATTGGAGTATGTTGATTATCATGTATTTATTGTTTTGATTTTAAATATCATCTTTTTCAATCTTTTTCGTGGGTGTCATATGTAATGATTATGGTATATATATACTTACTATATTAATACAGTTCCCCTTGACGGATAAAATAATTGAGGTCTTAACAAGAAAAGAAAATTTCAGATGAAATGCACTAATAAGTAAAATTATTATATATAAACCTCTAATCTATTATAAAATAAATTTAAACGGGATCACATCAGAAGTAAAAAGTTATGCAGTTAAAAAAAATACTGTCGAATTGAGAACATCCGTATTTGATGTCAGTATAATAAAATAAATAATAATAAAATATATTCTTTTTTTTTATCTTCACGCTGTATCCCGCATATAGCAGGGTAGGCAGGAGGAACCACTCCATTCCTCCACTCTTTCAACAATTCCGTCTGTCGTGGCGCACAGGCACAAGCGTGCGACTGTAAACGCGACAGGTTGTGGGTTCTATTTCCACTCCAGGAAATGTAAAATTTAGTATTTTCATTTCTTGGGTTTGGTAACAAGGCAAAACGCGACGTTGAGTTGCGCCAACACGCAATACCTCAATTCGGCGGAAAGTGGGGAACGGAATTGTTGAATAAAAATATATAAGTATTAAAAAATATATAAGTATTATCTATAAAGAATATAATTTAATGCACACGTGTTTCAAAGTGAGATAATTGGCGTGATTAAAGCGTCAACCTTTTTAACACCAGTGGCAAAACATTAAAATCACGACTCATTAACGGGCCTTCAGCCTCATTTGAGTCGCTTTAATAGCTTGGGTTAGGTCATTGTTGGATACTTATATAATATTTTTTTATCTTTTTTATAACTAAATCGTCGTAAAGTTAATGCTGATATCGGCTTAAGGAGGTGTTTTTTGTATTTTTTTAGTTTTATTGTATTATTGAGTTTATTTTAAATAATTAAAATTTGTTTATGTTTAACATTTTGTTATTAACGAACAAAATGTATATTGTATAATAAAAATCAGCTTCACGCTTTATTTAGCATGACGGGGTAATCGGAAGGTACCTAGTGTTAATACAAAGATACTTCCGAAAAACCTCCTTTCCGAAAAGTCTCACTTGTTTCAAAATCAATAATTATTAAATGACGTATTATGTAATGCCTGTCGTGGGGCAGAGGCACAAGCGTGCGACTGTAAACACGATAGGTTGTGGGTTCGATTCCTGCTCCAGGAAATATTAGTATTTTCATTTCCTGGGTTTGGTAACAAGGCAAAGCGCGGCGTTGAGTTCCGCCACTCAACACGCAATGCCTCAATTTGGCGGAAAGTGGGGAACGGAATTGTTGAAAGATAACGGAATGTCTTAACACTAGGTTCTCAGGTTCCCTATATGCGGGCTGTATCCCGCATATAGGGAACCTGATCACATCCCGTGAGGTTAAAAAAAAATTATAAAACATATTATTTCAATAACGCAACTCTTCATTGTATTTTGTCTATGAAAAATATATTTAGTAAGTAGATATATTTCAGAAAAGCATAACATTTTTTAAAGTAACAGGAACTGAACCCACGCCTCTTCGAATTCGTCTAAGCTCTCTAGCTAATTAACATACTCACAGAGTTACGTCAGAATTCTTTTATATTTGTTGAAATTTATTTTATAACTAGGTGATGCCCGCAACTTCTCTTGCTTGAAGCAAATGAGTACCCATTTACAATCCGATCATCGCTATTACCCAACATCATTTATCTCTACTTTGTATTTGAATTCATAATGGCGGAACTTAACGCCACACTTTGTCTTACGGCAAGGGAGCGAGAAAAGAACCACCCACCTACCCACCCTTTCCTACCCACCCTTTCCTACCCACCCTTTACCCAAAATGTGGTGGTTCCGATAGCGGACTACTACATTATCCTCCCCTTCCATCTGTATCCTCTAGGTTAGCAACGCATCTACAACATCTCTGGTGGTGTAGATGTTCATGGGCGAACGTAACCACTTACCATCAGGTGGTTCTTCTGCTTGTTTGCCATCCGTTATCCATAAAAAAAAATAAAATTAAAAAAAAAATGTAAACAAAATTTTCATTTCCTTGTATGTTATAGATTAGCTCGACTTTTATGGTTTTTCAGATCCTTTAATTGTTATATCAATGGAAAATGCTCATTATGTTGGACATTTTTTTATGACATTTCCTTATAAATATTAAAATAGTTTCAAATTTATATATTTTGTAACATCAATGCTTATAATATATGAATGTCCTTATTTATTATGTAAAGTCAAACATAAACTATTAATTGTAATTTAGAAAAATTTTAATGTTTGTAACTCAACTATACAAAAATAACTAAACTGATTTAGATAAAACTCGCCACAAATTTAGTTTGAAACCTAAAAGCCTATAAAATACTATAAGCTATTCGTGTACTTTAATATACAATACATCATAGTAAATCGCATCGCTGTAAGATATTGTAATGATTAATCTTCATAATACACTCATTTTTTATTCCTCTATGATATTAACAAATGATAAAACAGTACTCGGTGACAAATGGAGATGTTATTTTTATGAGACCATAACTGAGCATTAGTCAAATCGTTTTAGAATGCAGAGTGAAAAAAGAACCATTTTTTTAATAAAAAAATATTTATATTAGATTCGAAACCGTAACTATATATAAGTATTAACAGTTTTGTTAACGTACACACTGTTATCTATTTTTTTTAACTTCAATCTGTATCCCGCACATAGCAGGATAGGCAGAGGGAATTAGAAAACCAGGAAATAAAGAGGGAATTAGTGAAGACACTCTGTTCTCTTTTCCGTTTCCGTTCTCCGTTTTCCAACAAATTGAGGCGTTGCATGCTGAGTGGCGAAACGTCGTACTTTGCCTTGTAACCAGAGCAAGGAAACGAAAATACTGAATATTATTTAATATTTTCATCTCCGGGCGTGGGAATCGAACTCACAACCTGTCGTGTTTACAATAACATGCTTGTGCCACAAAAATAAAGTTCAGCTTCACGCTGTATCCAACATATACTAGTTTGGCAGATGGAACCTGAGAACCTAATGTTAAGACGCTGCGTTCCCCACTTTCTGCCGAATTGAGGAATTGCACGTTGAGTGGCGGAACTCAACGCCGCGCTTTGCCTTGTTACACAGGAAATGAAAACACTAAACTTTTACATTTTCTGGAGTGGGAATCGAACCCACAACCTGTGTGTGCAAAAATAAATATAATATTTATAAAACAATATCAAGACAAAATAATAAAACGTTGAAGAACTTAAATAATATGGTTATTTTCATTATCTAGGCCGACCTGATGACTAAACAAGACTATTTTAAATTGCAAATGGTGTACTAAACTGTACTTATAATCCTAACACAGTAAGAAAATTCACAGCAACTAAGATTTATTCCTCATTAGGTGAAAAGTGTATAAAAATACGGCTGCAGTCGGTCGGATATGCTAAACTTGTCTTGCCCTACTTGTCATATCAATGCCTGACCATTTACAGCTGATATGCATAGAGAGTATGTTACTAAGTTTCTGCTTTTATGTGCCGCAGTAGTAGCCGCAAAAAATATGCCTTAGCAACGTATATATCTATTTATGTTCAAAAATGTATTTAAAACACATGATAGTATTTTTTTAACTTCACGCTGTGTCCCGCATATAGCAGGGTAAGCAGAGGGAACCTGAGAACCTAGTGTTAAGACACTCCGTTCTCTTTCAACAACATTGCAACATTGCCATTGCAGGCATTGCGTGTTGGGTGGCGGAACTCAACGCCGCGCTTTGCCTTGTTACCAAACCCAGAAAATGAAAATACTTCATTTCTTGCAATGGGAATGGAACCCACAACCTGTCGCTCTACAGTCGCACACTTGTGCCTCTGCGCCAAATTTCGAGTAGAATAGAATTTTAATTTAATTAGAATTTTCGCAGTATTTGAACCCGGACCTCTTGGAACCTCTTCTAGCATTATGACTAATTAAGTAATAAGTTCTTATCGTGCCACATCTAATAAGCTCAATGAACGTTACAAATTTTATAATTAGCATGAAATTTTAGTCCCTTCACAATAATAATCGGAATAACATTTGAAAATAAACAAACATATAAAATATAATTATTTAATTTAATCAGTAATTAAAATATTAACGAAAAAAGAAAATTGACTACAAATAAACTCTAAGAAGTACAATTATTACGAATAACTCAAAAACTACTCGTCCGATTTTAACTAAATTTAAATGGGATCACTATACTAGCTATGATAAAAAAAAAATTATTAAAAATGAGTTCACCCAGTAAAAAGCTATAATAACATACATAAAAAAAAACAATCAATGAGAACTTCCTTTTTTTGACATCGGCTTGAAATCACCCAATTACTGGCGATGATCTCTAATTAAACGCACATATGTCATAATAAATATCAATATGGCAATAAATAGCGGTCCAATTTAATTGTATAGTTTTTATAAAATACATTGCAACATCCGCGGGCGGTATTAAATGAAATGTAGCTATCTACATCTACTCGTATATGTTTATTAAAGCAGGGTGTGTTCAGAAGGTCACAACACAGTCGTAAGGTATTGCGTGTTTTTGGAGTTGCCCGGTGCCTGAGTACGTCACCTTGCACGACCTTATTGTGCGCGTGACTCATGCCGAGCTGGTACTTGCGACGGCTCTTACGGCAATTTACATTACACAAACATTTTTAAGCTTATCTACTTAGTTACTGAGTTAGATGAACAGAAAACGAATGTACTCGTATGTTGATAGGAATTGATTTTTGTTATGTTGTTTGGTTCATTAAGAAATGAATGTTCATCTAAAAACAATATTTGTTTATATAAATTTTTACATACATATATAGCTTCACGCTGTATCCCGCATATAGCAGGGCAGAGGGAACCTAGTGTTAAGAGACTCCGTTTCTCACTTACCGCCGAGTTGAGGCATTGCGTGCTGCGTGGCGGAACTCAACGCCGCGCTTTGCCTTATTACCAAACCCAAGAAATTAAAAATTCCATATAAATTTTTATTATTTTTTTTTATTTCAGAAGACTGACTGAACCCGTGAGACTGGTGAAAAAGAATTTTTTAGAATAATTATTTTATTTTGTATTTAAATACATTTTGAACTGTTTGAAAAACATATATTACAACATTTAAATGGCGACCGAAAATATAGTACTCGAGAGACGTATAGAAATCGAAGAGCCATTACAAGATGTGGTCGCAGATGAATTCACATGCGTTATATTTGAGTGTAGAACAAGCGAGTGTTCCAGCAGGTGCACCTCCTTCAAATGGTACAAAAATGGCAGAAATATAGAGACCTCAAGCAAAGTTAAAACAATCAACAGTGAACAGTGGTATCGACTAGAATTACAATCAGTTTCAGCTCAGGACCACGGCGTGTATGTAATTTTATTAAAAAACAACACAACCGAAACGTTTTCCAAAGCAAATTTGTATGTACGATCTACAAGTGATAGATGTAATAATATTTATAATGAAGCTATTTATATGAATCCAATACCAAAATATATTTTTGTTGAGAAGCATCTGAGAAATGCGAAAATTTTAGTGGGAGACACTATTGAACTGGAAGCTGAATTCAGTGCTGACTGTTCCGATGATTATTTATGGTATAAAAGTAATAGTCCGCTGATACCGAATGAGCGTACAATAGTTCTAAGTGACAAAAGGACGACCACACTATCGATTTTGTGTGCCAAAGAAACCGACTCTGGTATTTACCATGTAGTATCTAAATCAGAATACGGTATTGCGTCTAGTTTCGCAAGTATAGTCGTATTAAATACAGATATTTGTGGCCTAAATGCTAGTGAGCTAGTGCCCAGTATAGAAGAAGCTTTAGCTGACGAGCTCGAAGTAAATGAACAAGAAGAAATAAAATTACTATGTAAAGCTTCATACGACGTGAACACATGTATACAATGGTCGAAAAACAAGAAAAGTATTGAAGATACGAATAATGTGGTGACAGAATATTATAACAACAGTTACATATGTTTAAGAATTAAAAATACCAGCTTAAATGACAGCGGCGAGTATTCGTTAAGTATGCGAGATGAAATTACAGGTCAAGTGGATTCGTCAAGTTGCTTCATAACTGTGAACGGTATATATTCTTTTTGTATAAATTTATTATTTTTTTATATGAATTTTCAAACATTTTTAAAATAAAACAAATACTATTAAAGGAATTAATATAAATTTTTAATATATATATTTTTTAACTTTACGCTGTGTTCCGCATATAGCAGGGCAGGCAGAGGGAACCCAAGAACCTAGTGTTAAGACACTCCGCTCTCTTACAACGATTCCGTTCCCCACTTTCCGTCGAATTGAGGCATTGTGTGCTGAGTGGCGGAACTCAATGCCGAGCTTTGCCTTGTTACCAAACTCAGAAAATGAAAATACTAACATTTCCTGGAGTGGGAATCGAACCCATAAATATATGTAATGAGGAAATAAGATTCTTATAATGTAGTAACTTAAGATGTTTTATTAAAAAGAGCAAAAGTTTCATAATTGTCTTACAAAAACGTTTCTGTGGAATATATGTCAATAAAACCTTATAAAAAAGAATTAAAAGCTATTTTTTTTAAATATTTACTATATAATAAATCTAAATATTTAAAATATTGTTATAGCAAGTCCAAAAGAAAGAAACTCGACAAAACTACTGAAATCTCTAGAGCCTATAATCACGTGCTTTGGAACAACGATATCGCTCAACTGTAGTTTTGCGATGGACGACCCCAGGTTTTATTACGTAGTCTGGTATATAGGACATTTTAGAGTGGAACGCACAAATCATAGATTTCACGTAAGTGTTTCAATGATGTTAAAAAATATAATTATAATTGGTCAAGTTATGTTATTTTTCAGTTTTTCGCTTTTTCTTGCATAACAAGGTAGTCAGAGAGAATTAATATCAAGACACTCCATTTTCTGCTTACAGTCGATATATTGCGTATTAAGTGGTTAAAACTTTCCACCCTCTTGGTTTTACCAAAGTGGAGAAGTAGGGATTGAACCCGTAACCAATATTTTTTTATTCTTTACAATTAGATGCTGTCCAATTGCGTCATGATGGCGTACATCTGTACATCTGCTGTTAAAATCTATTTTAATTTAACAATTAATATCATATTGTATAAATATTTTGCCTTTGTTTTTCCTTATTTTTACGATTCTTCCAAATCAGTAGGCAGCGAGAATTAAGTAACTCGACTCTACTAGAAAACAAAGTGAATATTTTTTTTTAATAAAAAACATTATAATAATTCTCAGGTGCTGCAAAACGGCGGTGATTCCTTTTTAATAATAAAACAAGTGGACCCGGGAATGGCGGGCTCAGTCACGTGTGAGCTACGAAAATCACTTCCCAATAGAAAATCCCTCCTAGTCAATAGCACATCGACATATTTGACGATAGTCCCGCCTGATATACTCCACAACGATATTAATATTATTAATACAAATTTTAAAGGCGTCTACGATAATACGAATTCGAAAATAGAGATACCTCTTAAAAATAAAGACGAGATAAATGGAAATTCTAAGTGTATAGTAAGTATATAGTTTATTAATTTTAATTATTTCGTAGACTTTTGGACCTCTTCTTATCGCATTGCTTACTACTTTTAGTTTATATGTAAAGAAAATTTTTGATAGTGAAACCCCTTTTATTAAAGTACAAAATTTAGGCCTTAAGATCAAGATTTGATCCCATAACCCTTTTGAGGAGAGTCTTGACTCTAGCTATGATTCTTTTTGTTTTTATTCCATTAACTATGGACATATTAAGATTTGCACCTTTTGGTGATAATTGCATATGTATTAAATTTTATAATACATTTTTTTCTATTATTCCTATATTTTTTACATACATACATACATACATAGCTTCACGCTGTATCCCGCATATAGCAGGGTAGGCAGAGGGAACCTAGTGTTAAGACACTCCGTTCCCCACTTTCCGCCGAATGGAGGCATTGCGTGCTGAGTGGCGGAACTCAACGCCGCGCTTTGCCTTGTTACCAGACCCAGGAAAATGAAAAGTTCTATTTCCTGGAGTAGGAATCGAACCCACAACCTGTCGCGTTAACAGTCGCACGCTTGTGCCTTTGCGCCACGACAGGCGTATATTTTTTCCTGTATTTCCTATTACTTAGAATGATTGCGGCTTCACTTCCCACTCCACTGAATTTTTACATTATTTTCCTTTCCCCGTCCTTTTAAGATAAAGTGTGGCGTTGAATTCCACCATTCATTACGCGATGTCTTGAATTCAGACGGAAAGTAGAGAACGGAATGTATAAACAATAGGTTCTCTATGATTGCCATGCTATGCGGGGAAAAGCATGAAGCTGCTTTTTTAAATAGTTAATAATTTCTTCTTTTTTTTTTTATAACTTTACGCTGTAACCCACATATAGCAAGGTAGGCAGAGGGAACCTGAGAACCTAGTGTTAAGGCACTCCGTTCTCTTACAACAATTCCGTTTCCCACTTTCCGCCGAATGGAGGCATTGCGTGCTGAGTGGCGGAACTCAACGCCGCGCTTTTGCCTTATTACCAAACCCAGGAAATGAAAAATTCCATTTCTTGAAGTGGGCATCGAATCCACAACCTGTCGCGTTTACAGTCGCACGCTTGTGCCTCTGCGCCACGACGGGTGTTTTTATAATTTCTGCGAATGAAAATATATATTTTATATGTTGCATTGATTTCTTACTTTTATGCAAACTGCCTAATTGAAATGTTATCGTTGCGAATGCCATTGTTTTCATTTAACTGTACCTACATACTTATGTATGGTTCTCTTGAGATTAAGATTGATAAAATTTTAAATGTATTTTTTTTTATATATTCGCACTTGTAAAGCATTTTAAATTTTAAATATTGTTATTTATATTATTTGGTAATTTACTTTTAATAGTTTCATACCAGGCGTGAATAAGTTTGTAAGTCGACTTAAATATATATATATATATATATATATATATATATAT
>JAKGSA010000003.1:1438610-1486839 GCA_033558755.1 Philaethria dido
TATATATATATATATATATATATATATATATATATATATTTTTAAGGGTTAATAAGCTAGCTTGCGTTATTTATAGGATAAAAATAAGTGAAGTAAATTAAGCATTTTCAGGTAAAAAATTATTAAAATAACATAAAAATACAAAATTTACAGATAAAACTTAAAGACGTTGAATGCCTATGTACTTTCGATTTATCAACTTATTCACGCTTGATACGAGATTATAAATGTACTTGCTATTAACTATAAACTTTGAAGCGAATTTTGGGAATTGTTATATAATGAATAATTATTGATATTAATTATTTAATTTTGTGTGTTTGTTTTAACCAGGTATCATCAAATGGTGCAACAAACATCACAGAGCATAAAACGATAATGATCATTACATATTGCAGGTAGGAATATCTCCATTACAACTATGATCATTTGCCTTATAATTTTTTGTAAACTTACTTAAACGGAACTATTATAATGAGATCAATCAAGTAGATATACATTGGTATTAGAAAATATATTCATTTAATTTCTTATACTTATTTTTTAATTAAAAAATTCAGACGAAAAAAGGAGAACTATGTGTCTTGACATTGGATTCTCAGTGTCTTCTGCTATGCGAGATAGTGTGTGAAACGGAAAAAAATTATATATAAATATATATTTTAACGCCTGTCGTGGCGCAGAGGCACAAGTGTGCGACTGTAAAGCGACAGGTTGTGGGTTCGATTCCCACTCCAGGAAATGAAGTATTTTCATTTTCTGGGTTTGATAACAAGGCAAAGCGCGGCGTTGAGTTCCGCCACTCAACACGCAATGCCTCAATCTGGCGAAAAGTGGGGAACGGATTTGTTGAAAGAGAACGGAGTGTTTTAACACTAGGTTCTCAGGTTCCCTCTGCCTACCCTGCTATATGCGGGATACAGGTTTCGAACCATTTAACCCTTTTTTTGGTCAAGCTTATCTATCTGCGAAAATAGTAGTTTCATTTTAAAAATGTAAAAATCGCGAATACCAAAAACTTACTTATATTTAATTTTTTTGTTGTTTTTATTAAAATAAGAATATATTTTTTATTTAATACGCATTCCTCTAGCAAATATAATTATATTTTAACTCCTTTTGTTAATCTCAGGTTAAACGAAGAACATTTTTACTTAGGCGTTGATAACGATGGGGACGACATTCTTGCGAGTCATCTGCTAGTTTACGAGAACACATCGTATGTGAAACCGTCAAATGAAACATCCAAACTTGTTATGATACAATGGTAATTACGTTGGTATTTTTCATATATTTATATTATTAAAAATAATAATTTTCTATTTTAATATAAATATCAATTCTTGATATTGATGATAAACCTGTCGTGGCGCAGAGGCACAAGCGTGCGACTGAATACGCGATAGGTTGTGGGTTCGATTCCCACTCCAGGAAGTGTAAAATTTAGTATTTTCATTTCTCGGGTTTGGTAACAAGGCAAGGCGCGGCGTTGAGTTCCGCCACTCAACACGCAATGCCTCAATTTGGCAGAAAGTGGGGAACGGAATTGTTGAAAGAGAATGGAGTGTCTTAACACTAGATTCTCTGGTTCCCTCTGCCTACCCCGCTATATGCAGGATACAGCGTGAAGTTAAAAAAAACGATATTGATGATAAAATAGAAAAATAGATAGATTCCGACTTAATCCGACTGGTTTTGGGTTCGACCCCAACTCGGGGGAGTGGTTATATTAATTAATACACTAATTCATTAGAACGGAGACTGTTGACACTAGACACTCTGACTCCCTTGACCATTCGGGAAGAGGGTAAAGCTGCACAAATAGTATAATATATTCTATACATGAGAATATGTCTAATAGGTTTTAAATGCATTATAATTAAATGTATTGGCTTTCTGCATATATTCTTTAACTAAGTTAAATTTATTACTATTTTTTTGAAAAGGCTCCCAAAGTTTTTCCTTCATATATAAAAAATAAACATATATAAATACAGAATAAGACCAGAAGAAGCAATATTTTATATATAAATAAATGTCTAAATCATGAATAATGACTACCCAATCTCCGATATTGAAAAATAAGAAAGTTACGTAATATGGCTGTATTGTGTTCGACTGACATACATATTACTGACATATCAGTAACAATTTGTTAAATGCTTACAAATCTTAAATATACATACATACATAGCTTCACGCTATATCCCGCGTTGCGTGCTGAGTGGCGGAACTCAACGCCACGCTTTGCCTTCTTAACAAACCCAGGAAATGAAAAATTCCATTTGCTGGAGTGGGAATCGAACCCACAACCTGTCGCGTTTACAGTCGCACGCTTGTGCCTCTGCGCCACGTCATGCGTTAATCTTAAATATGTAAATAATATTTTTTAATAATTTTAAGTTGTTATTAAGATGAGGCTTAAACTTCGCCTCTTCTTCGCCTTTGCATACTACCTCCTTTCGAAGTATCCTTTTCGTACATGTTATTTTTTATTGATTTTGTTTTTTTTTCTGTTGTTGATATCTATGCACAATGTAAATTTCTTAAATGTATGCAATAAAGAGTTTATCTATCTATCTTTTTATGTTTCCTGCAAAAGAAAATGCCTAATAATTTTCCTAACTTCTCCAGCTAATAAATCAAATATTTTCCCTCAATTCAATATTATTCAATAGAAAATTAATTCAGTAGTTCTTAACTGTTTCCAGGTACGACAACCAAGTGATTGGCACAAACATGAAGAACAATTGGCATATAATAGAGTTTGGCAAGACGAGCGACTCCTTTGTCCAAGCTGGCGTATCCAGTTTGCCAATGTTTGAAATTAAAGATCCGCCCATAGATCAGATTATGAGGTTCCGTATATCTACTACTGAATGCCCGAATACTTGCGATGAGTCTAAAGTTTGTATTTGTAAGTAATTTTATGTGCTTTTTGGGAATATTGGTATATGCTATATTAATATAGATGAATGAATCTGTAATATATTTAAATCAGATATAAAAAAGGTGTGTTGAATACGTTTAAGGAAACATAATTTAGGGGGATGAAAAAACAATAATAGGGAGAAGATGAAACTATATTAACTAGAGTTCCCGTTGACGCGTTAACAACGCGTTGTCAGCAAGTTGTAGCAATGTATGTGTCACTTTATATAAACATGGATGTCAAACCATGATAGTCTGTGTAACGTTTATTTTATTAATTTAATACACTTTTTAGGCATTATTTTTAAAAAATATTAGCATTCTGCACTCCCTCTCTATATAAACAATGACTGTGCCAATTTTCATGTTCGTCCGCGTAATTTTTGTAAGAAAAAAAAAGTTTTTGCTTCACGTATTTATATATAGATCACATATAAAAAAAATATTATTTCAATTTCAGTACCATACGTGAACAACCAACCAATAACAAACGAAATATGTGACTTAAAACCAATGGAAGATTTTGAAAATATGTTCACTAAAACAGGAGACGTGATAGGATGTGGGGCATTCGGTAGTGTCGTTTTAGTTAAAGATAATAAAGAACAGTTCTATGCAGCGAAAATATTGAAAACCAGGACACAGAAGAAAAGGGACACTGCTATGAGAGAATATGAAATGATGAGGAAACTCTGTCATCCAAAATTAGTGCAACTCTATCATACGTTTTCATCGAGAGATTCTTTTATTTTAATTATGGATTAGTAAGTAGCTCATTTAGTTGTTTTTCGAAAATTGAGTAGTAAAATTTAATTATTTTAAGTTAACCATTAACAGTTTTAAAAAGAGGCTTAAATTTAATATGTTAGAAGAATATCGTTGGCTTCGAGTAAGTCCAGTTTTTGTTGTTAGGTATAACTTTTTCATATCATTCGAAAATGTAAGAAATATACACAATCGAGAAAAACAGCGTAAAATTGTAAAAAAAAGCGTGGTTAGTAAAATTGGTAAATTCATGTGTTCAAACGTTACATATAAACCTAACGTAACAGCCTTCTCATAATATATATTCATATTTTTTTTAAGAATTTTTTCTTGCTTCTTATGTTACACTAAAGGACATCGTGACGTAATGTGATAGCGTATGACTGTAAACAAGAATGGGTGTGGGTTCAATTCCCACTTGGGGAAATAATTATATTTAAATTATTTTCATTTCCCCGCTCTAGTAAGACAAAAAATGACGTTGAGTTCCGCCAGTTAGCACACACTCTTCTTCTTCATCCTAGCATTTATCCCGGCTAGCCAGGGTCTGCCTTCCTACTCAACCTACTCCACTTTGCACGATCTTCTGCATCACGGGTGGTTAGTCCATTGGCTCTCATATCCTGCTTCACGACATCCAGCCATCGCTTCCTTGGGCGTCCGGGGGGTCTAACTCCAGGGACAGACATATCAAGGCATTTTCTGCCGACATGGTGTTCGGGACGGCGCACAACGTGGCCGTACCATCTCAAACGACGCTCTTGGAGCTTATCCGCTACGTCACGGACCCGAAGACTACCTCGAATGAATGTGTTACGTATGCGATCAGCCCGCGTAACGCCACACATCCATCCAGTTAGCACACACTATGACTCGAATTCGGCCAAAAAATTTCTTCTCACTATGCAGGATTAAATGTAAAGTGTTATATATATTTTTATAAATATTATAATTATAAAGTTAGTTTAGTATTTCCATTTCCTAGGTTTAGTAACAAGGCAAAACGCGGCGTTGAGTTCCGTCAATCAGCACGCAATGCCTCAATTCGGCGGAAAGTGGCGGAAAGTCGAAAACGGAGTGCCTTAACACTAGGTTCTCAGTTTCCCTCTGCCTACGGGATATGCGGGATACAGCGTGAAGCCAAAAAAAATATAATTATTTAATTCCATAACTATTATTTCAGCTTATGGGGCGGCGAGTTATTCGACAGGATAGTCGAAGAGGAGCACATCAAGGAAGTCGACGTAGTGCCATACGTTCGTCAAATTTGCGAAGCCCTACTTTATTTGCACGAACAAAAAATTGCGCATTTAGATTTAAAACCGGAAAACATAATATGCCTTAGTCCTAACTCAAGACTGGTTAAAATCATAGATTTTGGTCTTGCGAGGGTCTTAGAGGAGGGTCATGTCACAAGAGCTATATATGGAACGAGAGATTATGTTGCGCCCGAAGTATTGAATTTTGAAAGGCTCACCTTAGCGTGCGATATGTGGAGTTTAGGTGTTGTTACTTATATGTTGTAAGTATTGTGGCATTTTATATGGCGTAAGAATACGCTATAGACTATAAAATTAAGGATATTTGAAAGGCATTTCTCAATTACAGAATTTTTGTCTTTATGTAGGATGGTTGTGTTTGATATTAAAATATTATATGTAACATATAAAAAAAAGCTCAAAATAGACAATAAGCTTGTATATTACTACGATTACATCACATAGGATATGAGAATACCAAAAAAAATAACTAAGTGTGAATAGAGACCATCGTGGTGCAGTAGAACAGTGTTTGACTGAAAACACAATGGTTCGTAGGTTCAATTCCCACTCATAGTAATGATAATCAAATTATATTAATTTCTTCCCTCTGATTAGACTAAGCGCGGCTTTGAGCTCCACCTCTCAATAAACAATATTTCGATTTCTGGTGGAAAGTGTAGAAAATAGTTTTTTAACAGTAGGTTCTCTCTGTCTACCCTAAAATACAAGTAAAATATGAAATTAAAAAAACCAAGAATTGATATTAAAATAACTAATACTTTAACGCCAGTCACAAGCGTGCGACTGTAAACGCTACAGGTTGTGGGTTCGATTCCCACTCCAGGAAATGTAAAATTTAGTATTTTCATTTCTTGGGTTTGGTAACAAGGCAATGCACGGCGTTGAGTTCCGCCACTCAATACGCAATGCCTCAATTTGGCGGAAAGTGGGGAATGGAAATGTTGAAAGAGAATGGAGTGTTTTAATACTAGGTTCTCTGGTTCCCTCTGCCTACCACGCTATATGCGGGATACAGCGTGAATTTAAGTTAAGTTAATACTTTAACAAACTATTTAAGTATTATATTAATTACAGACTATCCGGCGTGATGCCGTTCAGTGGGGACAGTTGGCCGGAGCGTTCAGCAAACATAACAATGGCGAACTACGACTATCACGAATCTGCGTTTAAAGAAATATCAGATTTGGCTAAGGATTTTGTGGACCGGCTTCTAGTATTGCAGCCAGAAAAACGTATGCAAGCGACAATCGCGTTGAATCATCAATGGATTCTGGATGGACCTCCGGGAGGCGCCAGAGCCGGTCATATGAAACGAGCGAGGGAGAATTTGAAATCTTATTTAGCCAATCACAGGGCTAGGTGGCAAGTGAGTTTTGGAAAATATTATTAAAAAAATATTTTTAGAAATTGTATGAATTTGACTGTAGTGGGATTCGAACCCGCGCCTGTTGGAAACTAAGTGTTGGTAGATTTCTTAAAATATACGTCGTAGACAATATACGTATGACGATGCTGATGGATGTAGACAAAAAAAAAATATTCTGCTTAAATAATATACTATCCTTAGATTTTCAAGGTGCAAAGTTTATAGAGTGGGTAGAAGTGATATTATAGAAAAGTAAATGAAATCTATCGAACAGCATCTAAATGTTATTTATACCAATGTAAGAATGTAAGAAAATTTTATCATCTCTGTATAGAAATTTCTATAAATTTATAAAAAAATTATAGAACTCAATGATTATTATTAAGAAAAATCATTTGGCAAGAGCGAATCACACACTTAGGATTTTTTTAGGTCTGTCGTAGCGCAGAGACACAAGGTTGGGACTGTAAACCCAACAAGTTATGGGTTCGATTCCCACGCCAGGAAATCGAAAAAAGGCCAAATAATATTTAGTATTACCATTTTCTCGCTCTGGTAACATGGCAAAGCGCAGCGTTGAGTTCCGCCACTCAGTACGTAATTCCTGAATTCGACGGAAAGTGGGGAATGGATATGTTAAAAGGGAAGGAAGTGTCTTAACACGTCGGTTCTCAGGTTCATTCTGCATACCCTGCTATGTGCGGGATACAGCGTGAAACATTATAAACTTCTATTCTTGTGATTAACACTTAAAAAACATAACAAAAAATATATCTTTTTACATAATTAATGATTTCTTTATAGCGTGCGGGCAATGTTATGATAGCAGCGCATCGTCTACGCACTCACGCGGCAATGCAACGCAATGCAAGTACGGACGGCGAAGGACCGCCACGAGTCACTTAGCGACTGTTAAACGGTTTTATTAAATTTAATTATTATTTATGCGTATTTTAGAATTTTATGTCTATTTTATGGCCGTTTTTCACCAAAAAAAATTGTATGATATTTGTACTATGTATGGATGATATTTCATATTTAATATATAACATTAAAAAAATTTAAAATGTTCATGTATATATATATATATATATTTAGATATTTTTATTATTTAAAAAATATATACGGGAAGCTTTAGTGTATAATTTTACATATGTATGTACAAATTTATGACTGAACAAAAACAATAAATATTTATTAAAGTAGATAAAGTGTAGTGATAATTCAGTAAATATAATTCCTTTTCCATTACAACAATATCTACAGTTTAAGTCGTTTTAAATTAGGACGAATAACTTCATAGTGACGACATACTTGAAAATCAAATTTTACATTACCTTCATACATATATATGTATGCTCATTTCACACAAAACCTAATGTGTAATATATTAAAAAAAATAATAATAAAACATCCACATAAATCGCAATACAATTTATTTTATAATTCCCCGGGAGTGCTAGTTATAGGCAACTAACTAAACATGTCAAACATTATAATTATAGGTCTCGTTATTAAAACAATTTCTCTATTTTTCAAACACTAAAAGTTTAATATAAATAATGCACACTTCTCTCACGTACCAGGTTTCCAAAACTATAATATTGTTTTTATTCTAAAATGTTCTTACACCAATAAGTATGACATTCGCAATAAAGAATGTCATATATTAGCGTGTATCGTACTGGCACGAGGACGAACATTTAAAAGTAACTACCCAAAAGTAATCTAATAATAAAATATTAACAATAAATCGCAAGACCGCTTTACGCCGTTGCTTACATTTACACTATGACGTCACAATTTTAAGCGCTAACCCAAATTTTGTGATGATTATTCTAAAAACACTAGAAAAAAAATGCAAAGGAAATAATATATAATTTGAAGGACAAAATAAAACATAGTTTTCAAAATTGTCGCCTCCTCCCTTATTAATTATGTATATCCTGGAAAAAATATTGCTTATATTAATAAAAATGGTTAAAAAATGTGCAGTTCACATAAAAAAATTCGCTCTGCTAACAAACTAAATGGGTACCCATAATTTCGCATTGACAGCATTTCCATAATTACTTAGGTAACAGTTACAAACCTATATGAAAGTATTTGCTTGGCCATCGCTACTCCATTCGATTAGTGAATAATGATGAAGATAATCCATGTTTTTGGTGTCTAAATATAGTTCTATCAGTCTTGTTTGGAAAAGGAAGGCGTACGTCGTCTGTATGGCAGAGACTTGCGCGGCGACACACTGTAGGATCTAGTAGTTCCGTAGAACTTTCCTTTTTGTGTGATCACTTCCAACCGCGCTGAAGCCTCCGCCCGACCGTAGTCGTTCTCCAATGTAATCCTGTACAAGCCTACATCTTCCTTAGAAACTTGCTCGATTTCTAATATTTTGAACATTTCGTCCTTTTCTTTAATACTGAATCTTGCGGATGGGGTTATGATGATGCCATCTTTGTCCCAAGTAGCCCACGGAGGAGGGAGACCCTTAACGGCGCACTGAAACACTACTGTGTCACCTTCTTCGACGACTCTATTAAATGGATAAGTATAGAATTTGGGTGCTATTTCTCGCGATGGACTGCATAAACGTCTCGATTCGGGACCTAAGGACAGTAAATATTGTGGACATTTATATTTGATAAAAAATATAATTTTATGGCAAAAGGTGCTGAGGTGTAAAATTAGTAATTACCGGGTGTCCTAGACATAGAACGAGCCGGCGTAGTGCGAGGTGTCGAGCGAGGCGTGGAGCGAGGTGTTGAGGCGCCGGACAGAAGGGCTGGCGGCCGTCGGAGACGTTGACTAAGTGTGTTAGGTTCACCGGGAGCTGTGTGGAAATGGAGACTATGATGTAAAAATCATTTATCTATACTGGTTAATCTATCTATAATAAATTTTACTAAATTATTCATATTGAATATAAATATATGTGATATGATATCTTGACATCGTAATAATTAATATTAAGTATTTACTCTAAAAAATCTATCAAGAATAGAATAGCTTACACCACCATTGCCTGGTCTGGACATGTTAGACTGAATGCAATGCTTCAAAGATTTAAGTTCCAATGTATCATATTCATTTTCTATGACAAATCGCGGTTTTGTTAATCCCACCTCGCAGCCAAAATCTCCAACCACTAATCATCAATCCCATGATAATTCAAGAGAAATATGGACATATACTAAATCTATTACTTACGGTAGACAACCAGACAAGCACTCGATGTAGCTTTGCCCAAGCTGTTAGAAGCTTCACAGCTATATGTACCCTCGTCTTCAGCTGTCACTTGCTTAATCTTCAGCCTCGCTGTACCGAGATCGTATGAAGACTCAAAATCGGAACATTCCGGTACTATCTGAACAAAGTATTTAAAATAACAAATTAGTAATCAAATACGAGACGAAATTTTAACATTTTGTTTATACAAAAATAGAATTTATGATGAATTTATGTATCTAGAAAGAATTTGGAAGTCATCATGGCAGATTTAGTGTTTACATTTATTTATACTGTTTGCTTTGTGTTAATGTTTAGATTAAAAAACATATTTTCAAAATCAAGCCTGATTTAGACTGTTAGAGAAAAGGCGGCATTAAGTCCAGTAATCCAATAAATAACATAAAATGGATGTAAAGAAGAGAACAGAGTGACTTAACATTAAGTTATCTGCACTACCCATAATATAAGAGAAATGTTAACTTAAAATAGACATGAAAAGAAAATGAAAATATCTAGTTGTACCTCGTTATAGTGAAACCATCTAATATCAGGTTCAGGGTTTCCAGTTACACGACATTCGAACTCTATGGCATCTCCATCGTAGCATAACAAGTCTGTGAGTTCTTTATCAAAGTGAGGTATGACATCCACACGTCTAGAAAAAGAAATACGTATTAAATATTACTATTAATATAAATTATTCTATAAATCATTTTGATAGTGTAACTGTTTTTAAATATTACGAAAGTAGGTCCCAAGAAAATGTTATTTTAACTTATCCTACTTTAAATTAAAAAAAATGCTTTACTCACCCAAATCTGATATTGTGCACATCGTCACTGGATGTTGGATCTGAAAGTAATAACCAATATAATATTAACCCACATCTTTGATGATAATAACAAATTTCTAACTTGTTTCTTTAATAAAATTTGTCACAAACCTTTGGCCAGGATTTGTAAAGATATAATAGCTTTCGCTTCACCGTGTATATTCTTGGCAATAATAGAATAAGCGCCAGTGTAGTCAAACTTTGCATGAGGTATCTCAAAACGGTAGGCCGGTCCTGCGCCTATACGTTTAAAGTGAGTCGCGTCTCGATAGTAATCAGGCTGAAAATCAGTATCAAGTTCTATTAATAAATTGTTAGATTTGTAACAATTGCTATTTTTTTATTTAATCAACAGATTATTTGATATATTATTTTGTTCAAGTGTCACCTTTAAGAAGTCTCTTAGCCAGTACACGTCAGGTTTAGGATCACCGACAACTTCACATTCAATTATCACAGTATCGCCTTCACGTGCTTCGCTTGATCTAGGCTTTCTTATAAACATAGGTTCTTTTGAATACCTGTATACCAATAGAACTTAGAGTCAAGGTCTCTTTACAAGATATATGAATTGTAAAATAATAAAATTAATATATCAAATCTGTACTCACGGCACATCTGGGCTTATGACAATTGGTGGCGTTGATTTGGGCTTCTCTACAACATTTTCACCGGAGACTACTTCAACTTTTCCCGAAGTAGACGCCCTTCCTACTTCATTAGAAGCTGTGCAAGTATAGACCCCTGCGTCTCTGCCAGTCACGGAGGCTAGAGCCAGTTCGATTTGGCCATCTCTGTCAAGAGTCATGATCGCCCTACGACTAGGTCGTAATCTTACTCCATCTCTATACCACGTGACCCCGACAGATGGATACGCCTCAACTATTGCCGAAATTCTGAGTTCATCCCCTAGAAAAAAAATATGAGGATTATACTTTTCTTTTGTTATATTTTTAATAGTACAATAGGTCCGAATGAGTAAAGGTCCTAAATGAGTAATTATTTATTACTTTTTTAATTTTATTTTACCTTCACTCAAACGATATAGCGGTTGCAATCCACAACAAAATTCAGGAGCAATATAAGCTCGTATGCCTTTGTCTACAACGAGACTGCATCGACAGCTCACTGCTCCGTAAGAATTGCGGGCCATGGCTTCGTACACTCCTCCATCTTCCAATGTAGTCGGTGCAATTTCCAAAGTATGGAAATGCTCATCTTGGGATACAGCATGGCGACCTATTGGTTTCATAACAATCTATTAAATGTTATTTAAAACACAATACCTGTTACACGGAAGAAGTCAGGTCAAACTGTTTGTTAGTATTCATAATTCAGTATCTACGTCAAATACCGATAAAATATGACCACCTACTAAATATATATGAATAGACATTTTGGCAAAGGTCTATATAATAATTGGCAAAGTCAATGGCAATATGGTTCGTTATATTATACAACATTTGTTCATATATTATAACAAACACGTACCTAATTATATTTTGATGTTTTCATTTTAGCTTGTAAACAAAGAAAATAATTAAAAGCAATAATATCTATATAATCATTAGAAATGCTTATAAAACTTATGGGATTTCCAAATGAATAGTTGCAAACATATTCATATAATTATTATGAGTGAGAAAATCTTACTATCCAAGAAAACTTCCTCTCCGTTCTTGAACCATGTCAAAACTGGAGGCGGATTGCCAACAACTTGGCAGGTAAGACGCACTGGATATGTTGCTTGAACCCGACGATCTCTTAATCGCATTGTAAATTGAGGAGGATATTCGCCATCCAAACCGGCAGATCGTTCTCTGTTAAAAAGTTATGGTTATATTTATGTCGTTACGGCTTAAAAATGGATGTAAGAAAAGAATAATGTGAATTTGATTTTGCCTTACCTCTTTAATTTTGCATCAGCTTCCCAAATATGTCGATCTGTTATAACAGCCATTCTAGCATATGTCGAAGAACGACCAAGTACATTTGTCGCTTCACAACTGTATCTTCCTTCATCTTCAATTTTGACATCGCTAATGTGTAATGTAGTATTAAAATTTTCTATATTAATCTTTACCCTCCCTGCTTCTTCTTCTATTTCGTGACCATTTTTCATCCAGACAATTTCTGGAGTGGGTTTGCCTTTGAAACTACAACCTAAGAACGCTGCTTCACCAGCAAGTACTTTCAGTTGACCAGGAAGAATTTCTGTAAATTCTGGTCGGTCTCCCGATAAACCGATTCCAATTGGTACAGAAGTTTGCACAGACTCACCCCAACCATAACGATTTCTTGGAGTAATTCTAAAATGATATTCATCACCCTGTTTCAAATTAAAAGCATCGAAAGAATTCCTTGGCGTGATACCCAATTCTAACCAACGAGCTCCACCTTCCTTACCCAAACGCCAACCTTCAACCTTATAAGCTAAAATTGGTGCTTTTGCTTGAGCGTCTGGTTTAGGCCAAGCCAAAGATATCCAGTTGTTCCCGCCATCCACAACACTTGGTTCACTCGGTATCCGATCGGGAACAGCTAAAAACATATCATTATTGCAGCGCCCATAGATGAAATTTGACTTTGCCAATATGATCAAGCTTCATTTTATTTAGTTTATTTATATATCAACGTTAAAATGAAGAGGACACAGTTATGAAACATTAAAAACAAACTTAGAAGGACTATTATAATAAAATAAATTATTGTACTCAACATATCGCTTTTTTACACTATACTGATAACAGTATACTAATATAAATAAAGTATCAAGTATTGATAAATATAATATTAACTATAATTATATACATACATTTATAGTTTCTTTCTATTGACGAAATAGCTAAATCGTCCATCGGATATGTCCAATCAGATATAAGACTATCAGAGGAGGCACGCTGTCGTATCTAAAAAGAAACATAGGAATATCTTTCATATAAATTTTCCATTTTTTAGAGATTTAAAAGTGCGAACCATCATATCAAAATTGGCAAAACCAAGCTGCTACCGCTTAATAACATGTACTTTAAAATTTCTTTAAAATAGAAAAATAAGTTATATTTCTATGCTTATTTCGTTGCATAAAATTAAGTATTTATGTGTAAAAGGCTTATATTAATAGTTATCATTTATCGTCAGTTAGTTTGGATACGTATATTTGTATGAAATCGAAACTTACCACAACAGTAACAAACGCTCTGTCACAACCATATGCATTACGTGCAAAAATACAATAGGTGCCCGCATCAGACACGATACTTCTCTTCAAAGTGAATTTAACATAATCATCTGAAGTCATTTTGCAAACCCTTTGGCTATTTGTAATGTCTCTCATTCCTTTCATAAAGAAAACTGTAAATAAAATTAATTTTTAGTTACTTCTATGTTATTTGAACTGCTAAATTTTAATATTACAACGTTTTTATTAATTTTTACCCTTAGGTTTTGGATCTCCCTGGACTCTAAATGAAATATTTAGATCTTCACCCATTGAAATTAACAAATCTTTAGCTGGCCGACTGACAATCGTGGCTGGTTTTCCGTCAATTAGGTTAGGTTGCACTACAGTTATAGACGCATTCATATCAACGTTGCCGGTATTACTCCAAGCTCTGCATGTATACAACCCAGATTCCTTTTCTGTTACATCAGTAAGAGCTAGCGTATATATTTCATGATCAACAAATGTTTGTGCATTTCTATATTCTTCTGTAACTGAACGCCCTTCTCTTAACCATTCTACTCTTGTGGGTGCACCTCTTATTTCGACTTGCAAACCAATCGTACCGCCACTGACTACTTTGTGATCAGGTAAAACGTTCGTGAAATGAGGACGACGAGATTCTAAATGTTGATGTTTTAAATGTATCTTTTCCAATGATACAATGTTGGTGTTTATTCTGTTTTCTTTGCCTTAAAATTACAATAATTTTAATGTATAATATTGAGTTAGTAAGCAAAACTTCGTGATAACATTACTAAAAGTAACATTATTAAAACTCACCATTGAAAAATACTTCGTGACTTATTTTATCTGACCATACAGAATTTTCAGCTTTACAAGTATATTTTCCAGAATCTTCTGAAGTTGGTGAACTAATTGTTAATCTGCAAACACCGTCCGCTAAGTAGTGTGCTTGAAAACGTTCATTTAAAATTATCGGTTTATCGTTTTTGTACCATGTTATACTCGGTAGAGGCTGTCCGCGAATTCTGCATTCTAATATTAACTCATTTTCAGACAAATGATACGTATCTGTGAAACAATTTTATAAATGAGTTAAATAAAAACATGTATCAAATTAAAAGTATACTTTTATAATATTTACCTCTTATAGATCTAGTAAACGTCGGTGGTATGGGTGATGCTTCAAAGCTAGGGTATACTTTGAGATTTGCTGATGAAGTAATAGAACCGTTTTCATTTGTAACAGTGCAGCTATATTCTCCAGAGTCAGTAGGAACTGCATTCAAAACTTCCAATGTAATCAAACCTTCAACAATCTTAATTCTAAACTTTTGTTTGTTATCTAGTAAAACTCCATTTTTATACCAAGTTATAGTAGGATCAGTTGGTGACAATATACTACAAGTAAGTTTTACTCGGGAACCTTCAACTGCGGTCCGATCCGTTAAATGAGTTGAAAATACAGGTTTTCTTTTCGTGTCTCTAGAAATTCCTGATCGTTTTTCAAAAGTTATTCCTCTATTTTCACTCTTTGCTTTTTGTACCTCTTTAATTGCCTCATGTGATTGTTGGTCTATTTGTGGAGGCATTGATGATCTTAGTTGAGATTCGTATAGTAGAGTTTGTGCTTTGTATATAGCAGAATGATGAGTAGTTGTCTTTACTTGTGGCACTGTATCTTGTATATCAAACGTTTTAGATATATAGCCTGGAGGTTTATCAAATTCCAAAGAGTAGTCAGTTTTAGTGTGATCTACAAATATTAGACTCTCGTTTAGATGATCCCGTTCCCGTTGTTTATTTTTTAATAAGTCTCCGTCAAGATTATTTATTTCTATGCTCATATCACTTTTCAGTTCTTCAATACTCTCTTTTTTAACTGTTTTTATACTTCTTTGATTACTTTTATCAAAATATTCTTTAGTAATTACATTATTTGCATTATTTTTTTCTTTTTTCTTTATTTCTTTAGAATTGTCCAAAGGACTATTATCACTTTTTGCTTTGTTATTTTCTTGAACCTCAACTTCATTATTTTGAATGAAATTATCAAATTTACCCTTTTTAACGTATTCGCTATCCACAACTTTTTCCTCTTGTCTTTCTTCAATTTCCTTTTTAGGTGCAACTTTTTCTCTCTTGCCATTTTTGCGAACTCTTTTTTTATCATTTTTAAATTCACTTTCGTTACTTTGGCTACTTATTTCATGTTGTAAATTATGTTCTTGAATATTATTTTCTTCGTTAGTATTTGTTTCATCCGAAATATTTTTCAAGTCTGTTTTATTAATTTCAGCTTCTATAGCCTTATTTAATTCGTTACTTTCTAGCGTAGCCTTTTTCTCTATCATTCTTGACGTATGCTCTATTTCTTGTTCCATTTTCTTATTCGTTATTTCTCTCTTAATATTTTTAGAATTATTTTGATCTATTACTTGTTTTTCTGAACGTTCACACTCGACAATGTTTTCACAAACTTCTGCTTGATTTATACTACTGCTTGGCTCTATATTTTTGTTAAGGTCATTAGGAAGCTCGATTTGTTTTTTAATTTTACAGTCTTCATTAATTTTATAATCATCATTTAAGTGTTTTGATACCGTTGGAGTAACTTTGTTTTCGATTTGTTGTTTTTCTGCAACTTCTGCATCAGAAGCTTCTAGCTTCAAGTTGCTAAAATTCATGTCTTTGTTCTTTTGAGACTCAATAACAGATTCTGCATTATCATTCATTTGTGATTCCTTTATGTCATCATTGTCTTTGAGGATACTTTCAATATTGTTATTTGTTTCTGACTTTTCAACATTTGGCTTGGAAATTTGCTCTTTATCTAATTGCATTAACTTTTTAGATTCCTCCTGATCCATCTTTTCTTCTGTACTATTAGTTCGGTTTTCTAACCCTGTCGTAAGCCTTGGCCCATTATCTGGATGTTCACTTGTAACAACATTTTCTTTATTAGACTCCTCCTTTATTTGACTGGTCCTATCTTCTTTTGAGACATTAATTTCGCACATATCTTTCTCTTTTTCTAATTTTTCTTCTTGTTTATTGTCTGGTAATGTAACATCATTTTGTGAATCATTCACTGCTTCTTTATCAATGTTATTTTTCTTACTTGATTTCAAGCTCGTTCTCTTTTTCTTTTTAGATTTTTCCGCTGTATTTGCTTTTTCTTTCACTTTTATTTCTTCTACATTTTTCTGTGTTGTTACAGTGTCTTGAGAAACTTCGATTTCTTCTGATTTATTTTTGGTTTCAATTTCCAGAGTAGCACTTTGTTGTTCATTCGATTTTATTGATTCAGCCGAATATTGTGTTTCCTTTACGGGACTCATGTTTTCTTGTCTTTCCCTATTTTCTATTTCCTTTTCTATATGAGATTCTCTATTTAAGGTGTCTTTCTTTTCGAATTTCTCTGTTTTATCTAAATCTTCTTCTAATTTTATACCTTGTTTCACTTCTTGAATAGTTAAATCTTTTTGTATTATTTTTAGTTTGTCTTGTTCTAAATTATTATTGTCCCTTAACGATACAAGATTAGAATTCTCCTTAGTTTGTTTTGTTTGATTTCCATTTTCAATTTCTTTATCTTCTTGTGCAATACTTTTTATAGCAGTAATGCTTCCTTGCTGATTAGCTTCATCCACTACAGTCACCTTAGTTTCCTTAATTGTACCTGAAATTTGCAAATCTTCTTCTTTAAATTCAGATGCTATTTTTTTGGAAACATCTTGCTCATTTTGTGGAGGAATCAACTCTGTATTCAGGGTAATATTTTGAAGAGATTTTTCAGTTTTATCTGAATCGTGAACTAACTTTGTATCTTGTCCTTTTCCTTGTAAAGTTGAATCATTTTCTGTTTTTATTTGTTCGTCGTCGAAAAGATTTTTCTCTATTTTTTCAAGACCAGAATTCTCTTTTGTCTCTTTTGTTGAATCTTTATCTTTAATTTTCATCATCTCTGGATCAATATTTTTTGCTATATGTGATAAGCTTTCAAGCTGAGTGCATACAGGCTCCTCTTTTACTTGAGTCATGACATCCACTACAGTTTTGTGATTATTCGATTCATCATCTAAAAATTGTTTATAATTTTTATTATGTGACAGTTCTGATTCATTACTAATAGTATTTTTTTCATCAATGGGTTTGTGCACAGTATCTTTATCTATATCTCTATTTTCATTAGCAGATACTGTAGCATATTCATTATCGAAATTCATAGATATTACTTTGTCTGTATTATCAGAAATAGAGACATTTTGTTCTGTGTGATCTTCTTTTAAACTACTATTTTCGTTTTTAATAGATTCTTTTATATACTTTTCAGCCACATCCGCATCTTGTTTTAGTTTAATTTCATCTTTATTTTCAGTGAACTGGTTGAGTGTATTTTCGTCTTTTTTTATTTCAGCTTCAGTATATTCCGATTCTGCTGGTTCTTTGTAGATTTCACTTTCTTCAGATTGACAAATTATATTATCAATTGACGTATGAGAGTCAGTTTCTGTTATAGTTGGTGCTTCTGATTCCACTGATTGTCCGTATTTCAAGCATTCAAGGTTTTGTTCTGCAAAAGAAATTTCTACATTTTGTCCAGTTACCTGGTCGTTCTGCAATTCATAGTTACATTGTTGTGTTAATATGGTTGAAGGTACCAATTTGTCATCTGTATGTGCAATAGTTTTTTCAGTATTAATATCATTTTTGATAATATCAACATCATCTAGTTCTTTACTTTTTATTAAAACCTTTTCAGCTTCATTTTCTTTCAAAATGTCTACGGCATTCGTTTCTTTATTTAAATTTAATAATGTATCCACGATTATATTGACAATATTATCTTGTTCTTTCGGTTTTATATCCATATCATTTTCGTCTGGTGTTATCTTATGTGCAAGATTTATATCTTCTTCTTTCGGTTCATTTTCACTCGTTGTTAAGTTTTCAATTTCTTCCCTTTCATAAGACATATTATCTAGATTTAAAAATGGTTCAACTTCTGTATATTTATCATCTTCATCTATTTTCTTTTCAAGAAGTTCCTGTTTTAATAAACACTCTTCTATGTCATCTATATGTAATGATTCATTTAAAGACTTTTTATGTACTGGATTTTTCTCAATCTCGTTGTCCGTTAACGTATCATTTTGGCATATTTTACTCTCTTCGTTTCTAGTTTCTTCATACATGTTTCCTTTACGTTCGTCGTCAATAATATTGATTTTATTGTTATTCGTTTCGTCAGCTTGGATGTTTTCAATAATTGTAATTTTGTCAGTGATATTTTTACAAATGCTATTATCTGTATCGTCTGTCGTAATATCTTCTATGAATTTTTCAATATTACTTTTTTGAGTTATTACTTTGTCAACTGTGTTCGGTGTTACACTCTCTTCAGTTAATATTTTATTTATGTTTTCAATTTCTTTTCCGTTGATATTATTTTGTACGTCATCATTCTTATTATCGGATGGTATGTATTTACTCGATGTATCTATTACATCTTTGATTTGATCTTCAATTTCCACTTCTGTAAATAATTTATTTCTAGATATCTCTTTGTCTGTTTCTTGTTTTTCATATTCCTTTTCGAAATTTTCACGTAAAACAACTGAGTCCTTCTTTTCTATAACTAATTTGTTATTTTCTTGTTGCTTTTCAGAATTAATTATATTTTCCTCTTCACGTGCTCCAACTGTCTTAATTTCCTTCGTATTTTCTTCTTTTGTATGCTCATCAAGTTGTGGAATATTATTATTTTCATAAACTTCATCTTTTTCGGTAGATAACTCAGTGGAGCACGTATTTTCTTGTTTCTTTACAAAACCAACTATATTTTCTTCGTCATGTACTCCAACAAATTCATGTTCTTCTGTATATTTTTCTTTCGCATGTTCAATATCTTGTGAAGTATCGATATTTTCAATAAGTTCATCTTTTTCAACAAATAACTCAGTGGAGCATACATTTTCTTGTTTCTTTTCAAAATTAACTATATTTTCTTGTTCATGCTCTCCAAATATTTTATTTTCTTCTGTATGTTCTTCTTTTATATGTTCAATAACTTGTAAAGTATCTTTATTTTCAATGAGTTTATCTTTTTCAACAAATAACTCAGTAGAGCATTCACTATCTTGTTTATTTGCAAAATGAACTCTATTTTCTTGTTCATGTTCTCCAAATATTTTATTTTCTTCTTCTTTTGAATGTTCAATATCTTGTGAAGAAACAATATTTTCAATAAATTTATCGTTTTCAGACGATAACTCAGTGAAACTTACATTTTCTTGTTTCTCTTCAAAATTAACTATATTTTCTTCTTCATGAATTCCAACTATTTTATTTTCTTCTATATGTTTTTCTTTTGAATGTTCAACTTCTTGTGAGGTATCAATACTTTCATTAAATGTATCTTTTACCGAAGATAACTCTTTGGAGTATGTATTTTCTTGTTTTTCTTCAAAATTAACTATATTTTCTTGATCATGTTCTCCAACTATTTTATTTTCTTCTGTATCTTCTTCTTTTGAATGTTTAATATTTTTAGAAGTATCATTTTTTTCAAACCTATCCTTTTCAGAAGATAACTCAGTGGAGCTTACATTTCCGTGTTCCTTTTCAAAACTAACTATATTTACTGCTTCGTGTATATCAATAACTTTATTTTCTTCTCCGCGTTCTTCTTTTGTAGATTCAATAATTTGTGTAGTATCATTATTTTCATAAAGTTTCTCTTTTTCTGAAGATAACTCAGTGGAGAGTTCTTCAATCACAGACGTTAAATCTGTTTCCACAGTATTCATTAAATTTTCTTCTATATTTTTTCTCATAGTATTTGAGAATTCTAAAATATGTGCAGATATTTCTTTGAAAATGGGTATTTTATCTTTCACTTCAATAGTTGCCTTATTTTCAATATTACGTATATTTTGACTAAGACAATCTTGAATATATTTGCTTTTATCTGTTTCAGTTTTTTCTAAAATTATTTTAGACAATGTAGAGTTCAATTCTCCGAGTATAATCTTAGTAAATGCTGCATCATTGGGTAATCTAGCTGTTTTGTCAAGATTTATATAAAATTTTATATCTTCGAAATGATTTAAAGTTTTCCGAAGATTCTTTGCAAGCACCTTCCAACATGGCTTATTATCAAGTTTTAATATTTCACTAATAGTTTTCAAGGATTGTAAAACTTCTCCGGACGGTTTCCCATAATTATCATACATGTATTGTTTCTGTATACTGGAAACAGTCCCTCGCATATTAGAAATACTTCCATAAACACAATGTATAGCTGTTAACATACTATCCCTTGTTACCGTATCCATATTTATTTCGTTATCAATATCTTTTTCTAATGAAAATATTTTTTCTTCAATTTCATTTAAGCTTTCGATGACTTCTATTCCTCCTATAATTAATGTTTCTGCATCGGTAAAGAATTTTGATCTTAAAGTTTTCATAGTATCCTTAATACTGATTAAATTTGATATAATACTTGTATAACTGTTATCATCATAGCTACTAGAAGCTTTTTCTAATAACTCAATTGAGTTTTGGGTCTCATCTGTGCAATTAGAAATGCTATTTAATTTTTGGTCAACTTTTTCTATATTTTCATTTTTCTTTAAGGAATATGCAACTGTTTGCAAATTAACACAAGCTTCTTTTAATAAAGTTGTCGGACAGTGTTCATTTACTTGAAGTTGTACGCTTCTTACGTTGCATTCTAAGTCTTCTAGACTTTCATCAAATGTGTCTCTAATTGTGCCATCGTATTCGTATTTTAGTTTCATAATAATTGTTTGTACTTCATCGAGAGTATTTTGAAGAATTTCAGAGTTATCTTCACTGAGAGTATCTGTAGATAAATCAACTATATTGATCACTTCTTGCAAAAGAACTTCCAAAGTTTCAAGTGAGTTTGCATTACACGCAACATCTGTAAAAAAAAATTCTTACATCAACAAAACCTGTCTATTATGATATATTCGCAATATATAAATTACAAATGTATTTTAAATATTTATAAAAAAAATTGAACAAGAACATTTTTTTAAACCATAATTATTGGACATTTTATTAGCTTTACGCATTTCTTACGCATTAAGAAAATCCATGCTCAATTTTCTACCCTATTTAAAAAACTAGCATCAGTTTCTATTTTTAAATACATACCTGGCTGTAAATGTTTAATTTCATGTACGTTATGATCGATAGCGTTTTCATCATTCTTCGCTACTACATTATTTATGTCTTCTGTTATAATACTTGCATTGGTTATCATTTCCTCACTATTTATTAAATTACTATTTCCAGTGTATGCAACAGTATTCTGTGTATCTGATATAAGGGCATCCGAAAGACTTTCGGATACTTCTACAATATTCGAAAGAACCACCGGTGAATTTAAACCTGATTCTTCTATTTTTTCAATTGATTTATTCTCAATAGAATCTAGAGAAACAATTGCTTTTGTTTCATCTAGATCTAAAGTTTGTTCATCGACTTGAGACAAAGTAAAAGTTATAACAGAATGAAGAGTATTCTTCAAATCATGGATTATTTTATTAGCCTTCTGTAACTCGTTTTGGTTGTCCAATATTTTTAATTCTACTTTATCTGTATTTACCACTTCACTTATAGATGATATTGCGTTTTCTAATTTTAGAGCTAAGCTTAACTGGGGTTTTGAAAATTTCAATGTTTCTGGCCCTTGTAGAGCACAAGTTTCCTGTAATTGGTGTGCTATTTCAACAGATTCTCTTAAAAGTTCAGAATTGAACTCTAAAGGAGATAATATTTCATAAGCATTAATAACTTCTCCACAAATATATTCTTCCAACTGGTGTACCAACTCATCTGAAATAAGCATTACTAGTTTATTTAAAGTTTCATTGATTTTCAAAATTTGATTGATAATTATGACCTATTCTAATAATTCAATAATTTTATAATTCAATTTATATTACATGTAAGAAATATGATTAAAAGTGATAATATACCTATTTTAATATATGTCTTATTTTCAGCTTCGCTTGTACTTATAGCTCCCTGAAGATTATCCGCCGCACTTATTGATTCAACATATGGTAATTTAATATTATGCATTTCTCTTCCTGTTTCTTCTATATTATTTTCTTCATCTTTGCTAATGTTATCCCCTTTTTCTATTACATCTTTAGTTATAGTCACAACAGTCGGCTTTATATCTAGGTTACAGGATTCTGAGCTTAAAGAGACTTGAATTAATGACGGAAGTTTATTATCAGGTAACTTTTCATCTAGCAGCTCCTTTTCCTTATCTAAAGTTGAATTTTCTTTATTATTATTTGCCTGTTCAATTTCTAGTGATTCTCTTACCGTCACTATAAATGACTGAAGTGAAGCACGTAAATTATGTACTGCAGTTTTCACAATTTTCAATTCTTCTTCGTTAATTAGTGGTACTATCTCGGAAGACTTTTCGAATGTTGTCTCATACATAATTGACAACGCTTCATTTAAGCTTAATGCTAACTCAAATTGAGCAACGGAAAAGTTCGGTAATTCATTCTGAATAGGTAACAAATCATCACAAGAGTTATCTTTCAAGAGTTCTGCTATTTTAAATGAGTGTTCTAAATGATCGGGATGAAGAAGAGAAGACAAATTACCAATAATTGTCCTTGTATCTTCTGATATATACGCTTCTAAATTCTTTGTTAGTTCCTCTGAAACAATTAAAATGCTCTATATAATTTAAATGTAATGTCAAAACAAATCGTAACAAAAAATACATTCGTTATGGTAATAGCATTTCGATTATATTAAACAATATTGTTTCTATTTGATTTTTATAACTTCCTATTATATAATTGTAAAACCTAGTTGTAAACCTAAATATTATACGAGTATAAACGTAACTGGCAAAAACTAATATAACTTTTCAAAGTGAATATAGCTTAAAATAGCTTTTTCGTGATTCTTGATTTTTTCGCAACGCTTAAAACGAACTAATAATTATTTTAATTAAACATTATCAAGCATGAGTACGAGTAATATTACTCACGTACGTACATTTAAAGTTTACATGAGTACTACAAAAATATATAAGATATAAGTGCGTATAACTAGCCTCTAATTTATTAAGATTACAAAGTACTTAAATACGATTTAAGATAATTTTAAATTGCCTATTTTAGGAAAGTTTTTAAATAAATGCATATTTACCCATAATTGTTGCTAGTTTTTGTTTTGTTGTATCTTGAAGGATTATTGTTGTGCTATCATCTGTAAAGGCGGTTTCTTGGCTTTGCACAGCTACACTAAGGTTTCCTTCAGTAATTTGTACTTCATTGTTAGACAGTTTTGCACTTTCTATATTTTTATCATTCAGATCTATCAAAGGTTTAACTTGTTCATTTTCTAACTGAGGCAGTTCCACAATAGAACTCTTATGTACTCTTTCTTGAGATTGAGAGATGTTTTCATCTTTTTTATTTTCAAGTGCAAATTCTTTTTGATCAGAAGATATCGTAATATTATCTGTATTACCTGCATTTACTTCAAATTCTATGTTTTCCTCTTTATTTACAACACTTTCATTTTCCTGAGTATATGCCTCTTTTTGACATGGTAAATCTATAAAATACTGTTCAACTGTTACGTTTGATCCTGTCAAAATATCTAAATCATTTTGTAATGTGTTCACAATTTTTACAATTTTTTGGCAGATATCTTCGGAAACAGATGGTATACATTGTGCTTGGCTCTCAAAGATTTGAGACTGTAGGCATATTAATGATTGCTGCAGTTTTTGAGCCAGCTGTATCTGTTTTTTATTAAGTTTTCGCTCAATAGGTTCTTCTTTGCTCTCGACCATTCCCATAGCTGCTACACTTTCTTGTAGCTCTTGTGCTAGTTCCACTGACTGTTTTAAATCATCTACTTTAATAACAACTGATACTTCTTCCACAATTTCTATTATTTCTATGTACTGTGCCATATGTTGCAAAAGAGAATCCGTTTTTTCTGTAAACGTCATTCATTAATATATTTATTCTCTTTGTAATAATAAAATAGTCAAATACAAAAAAACATGTCAATAAGATAATTTATGAATTAAAATATTCTTAAACTTAGCAGCTTCACGTCTATAAAAAGATACTAAAATTTAACTCTAAATCAAACAAGAAAATACTAAATGTCCCAAGTTTATAATACATAAATATTGGTGAGATCAAAAAATAAGTTGAAATTGACATTAAATAAAACTCCCGGGCATTAGGAAGGCATGTTTTTTTTCTAGGTTAGTAGGACTGTAAAATTTGCCAAGCGTCTCTTTGTCAAAAGGTTTAATTATCTCCGAGTTTCATGTGTTTGTGAGCAAAGAACTTGCATCAAATTTTGTATGCGGGTCTTTGGTGGTCAAACTATGGCACAAAAAACGATTGTAAGTCATAAGAGTTCAAAACGGCCCGAAAATACGTTGTTCATGAACCACAGTCGGGCGAGGGCCATGTTCAAAAAGCCACGTCAATATAGCTCAATATTTTCGCTACTTTCTTCCCTTAACTCGACCCATATCGTTCCGCAACTACTGTTTTTTCAGCAAATTCAAAAGGCCAATGAGGGGACGCAATGTTGACACGATTACGGAAAAAGACTGTTCCGACTATATAATTACTACGAGGACAAAAAAATGTGTTGGCACAAGTGTTTTTTACTGAATGGTGATTACTTTGGAAGAATAAATAAATAATTTACTTTTTATAAATAAATTCACCTTACTTTTTAATCACACTAATATATATATATCATCATTATACAGTCTACTTATTAATAAAATTATTATATATTTCTTACCTTTAGTAATAATTTTCTCTTCAGTTTTATGCGATGACAGTATATTGTGTAAAACCTTTTCTACATTTTGAACAGATGCTAAAGCAGTATTAATATGTTCACAACAAGTTATATTATTTATGGAATTTAAAGTTTCATGACATAAATAAGTTTTGTCTTTAATGTCTTCTATTAAAGACAGGTCATTATTACTTAATAATAAATTTTCAAAATCCTCATATTTATTTAGTTCATCACTAATTTGCTCCAAAATGCTCAAATTTATTGATTCCATTAAAAATGAAACATTTGCTTTTTCAGGATTAATTATGAGTTCCTTCAGAATATTTGAGATTTCATCATAAAAACTTTCAATGTGATCTTTTGATTGTGACATATAGTGGACTAAGGAGCATGCTTGGTTGTCAGCTAGATTACCCGATTCCTGATGTAAACCACTTTGCACATAATCTTGCAATACTTGTGAACAGTCAGAAATACATTTAACAATAATCAACATTTTTCCACTGCCAATGGCATCTTCATTTTCTTTATGATTGTTTATTATATTTGAGATCTCTTCATAAACATCTTTAAGTGAATTATTTTTACTTGATTGGAGAACATGTGACGAAATAAAAGAATTAAATACTTCGAATTGTTTAAGAGATTCAATCTCTTTATTGTATACCTCAGGTTTTTTTGTGGGACACAAATATAGTTCTTGCAGAATAGATGATTGTAAATTTTCGATACATGGCTTAGTAGACTCTATGAGACGTAAAAATATATTTATTAACTCTCCAAGATCAGTGCCTCCAATATTACCAATTTTTCTTATGGACAATTCATTATTCGTGATGGTAGATAAAGGTATGTCAATAAGCACTTGAGAATGGTTCTCAACAATTTCTGTTAATAATAACTGTAAATGCTTTAAGCACTCATCAGTGTTACTGATAAATAATTTTACATGATTTTGTAAATCTGATGAGAAACTTTCATGACATTCATGGTTATATTTAAATTCTTTGAAATTTGCACAAACACTATAAAATACTTGTAATAATTTTATTAGTTTCTTTGGGCTCAGTGGTTTTTTTAACAAATTATTTAAAATAATAATTTCATTTTCAAAAGATTTACAAACATTTTCAACATGTAATATTTCGCCTGTTAACACAGTCTGTGGCAGATTGTTAATATCACTCAAAATATTTTTTACATCGACTTGCACTTGCTTTAGAGCATTCAATTTTACAGCACTTTCATTAAACAATATAGTTTCAGGGGGCATATCCAAATCATAAGATATATTTACTAGCTCATTTTGTTTTAAGTAAACTACAATATTCTGAATATCTGTCAAGCTTGCTATAATCTCTGCTTCGTTTTCCAGTGAGTTCAATTTTTGGGCGGTAAATGCGATTAATTCGTCTTCCCCAGATAACATGCTATTATATAGATTTTCTATGACACCCTTTAACTGTAGCATTTTAATTTCATCAGGATTGTTAGTTGCTTCTACGAAATTATTGACTTTATCTTTTAAATCTATTTCTCTATTATTTAATAAAATATATGAAGATTTTTTGTCAATTAAAATATTTAGTTTCTCACATATTTGCCGTAAGTTTAATATTTTATTAGAAACAACCATAGTTTCATCTATAGCTTCAATAGCTGGTTGTATTACATTTAAATTATCACTTAAGTGATCTTTTAAATGTTGTAAATTTTCTATGAATATATTAAACTTTTCTTTATTTACTTCTCCCGATTCTTTTATACATGGAATGTTAGAAACATCAATTTTTGATAACTTTTGATGAAGATCTTCTAGTGGCTTAGTTATTTCTACTATTTGTGGTGACGAAACCGATGAATAAACTTCAGATTCCAAAACCATTGGATGTAATACTACTTGTATATGTGAATTTATATCTTCTAAATCAGTAACAATTGACTTGAGAACAGTTGTGTCGTAAACATCTGGGAGAATGTCTAAAACCTCCATAATATGAGAATTTTGAATGGTCGTAATACAATTTTTTATTGGTTCTAAGGCTGTAGTAGTGGCTGATTGCCAAGAACATGGTAAGTGCTCATCGATTTGGATAGGTATTTCTTCTATAACTGCTGGCATGAGACTATCACATGGTAAAATATCTGCAATTGACTTCAAACCAGATATATCTTCCAATGTTGACATATCATCAACTACTTCTACAATTGGCTGTTCTTGAACAACTACTACGCAACTCTGAAGGCTTCTTACAACATTTGCCATGCTGCTGCTAATATCTGAATAAGATACACTTTCTTTACATTGTGATATAATATCTTGTTGAAGAATTTGTAATGTATTGCTTAATTCAAGTAAGGGCTTAGCATATTCATTTAATACTTGACAGTGTTCTTGATTATCTGCATTTTCACATAATACTTGATTTAATACAGTCATGGTTTCATGTAAGTTACATATTTGATTAGCCATAGTTTCTGAGTAAGATAAACTATCCAAGTCTGACATTTTTTCATTATTTTCAGCTTCTTGTACAATATTACCTATGTTATATTTTAGATCCTCTAAAATTGGACAAATTTTGTTTAAAGTTCTTATCAATGGCATTTCTTCAACTGTTTCATGAGGTGTCATATTGCTTAAAGAAGCAATTGTGTGCTCAAGATGTTCCAATAAAACAGTAACTTTGTCCTCACTGTACTGTGTCAAAGGTAAGTCTTGAGCTGTTTCTAATTCTAGGCTAAACGTGCTGTCTTGTACGTTAATTGTAGATTTTTCTATGTTAAGTAATACCTGTTTAATACATTCTGATACAGGAAAAATTAAGTCTGGCTCAAATACATATTCATTTATGTTTTGTTGAATGATTTTAAGAGTATTGCTTATACTCGACAGTGCCAGAGTATTATTTGATTCAATATTTTTTAACGAAGCGTTTACCCTATTAACACCATCACAAATTTCCAATAAGTTAATATATTTAGTACCATCATTACTCTCAATAACATTTTCAAGCACTTTCGTTAAATTCTTATGAAATTCTGACATATGAGACTTCAAAATTGGCGAAATGTCTAATAACGGTAAATTATTTTCTAAAGTAATCAATATTTGTGCCATTTTCTGCAAAACTTCTAATTTATTGTCATTATTTAAAATATCATATTTTCCAATTTTCGTTTCAAGATTGTGAAGATGTTCCGAAATTTCTTGTATATTTAATTTAATTGTACTTATTTTTTCTTTTAAATTTTCTTTGTTATCATTTTTATCAACATCCGCAGATAGTTGTTCAAATGATGTTCTTAACTTTAAAACGGAATCCATAACAACTTCAATAATTTCAGTATTATATTTTTGCAGATCTGATTTCGATTCAAGTATTGACAAATTTTCTATATATTCTAATGCACTTTGTAAATCCTGAATTGGAATGGCCATATCATTTAAAATAATATCACTATTGGCGATTTTAAAATTATCACTATTTGAAACATCTACTTCGCTTAAAATCTGTAATAATGATCTCAACGAATTATTTAATTCGTATATTACTTTTTGGGTATCATTTAAATGTTTTGATTCAATAGAAATTTCATTGATGTTTGTATCAATATCTGCATTTTGAATTTTATGTTTTTCAACCATTTCTTTTGCATAGTTAATGGTACACATTAATTCATTGGTTATTCGTTCAATATTCATCGTTTTAGATTTGACAGGGTCGTAATCTTTTTGTAAAGTAACAATTCCTTTTACTAAATTTTGAAGTTCACTTGCACATTTTTCAATAATAGACAGAGAAGTCTTTTGAACGAATGTCTTGTTATCACTTTCAACATCTATACATTTACTAACTATTGTTAACGATTGTTGCAGAACAGCTATAGACTCTGGAAACCGATCTATTAAAGGTATTACCATTTCCGGGCAGTCTTTTATTTCCCGTATAGCGTCGATGATACTGTGCATTTCTGTCAGGGGTGTTAGTATACTATTAATAATTTCAAGACTCTGTGAAGCAGTAGCAGCAGTCGTCATCAACTCTGATTTAAGAATTATGTCACGTTCAATAATTTGTACATCGTTAATAATCTTAGTAAGAAATGAAGATACGTCGGTGATTTCTTTGTTAATTTTTTCTTGAATATCCAAAGCATTAGCTTCATTATTTTCAAATGTTTCTTTTGAAAGGCTTTCATTGGTTTTATTAATAGACTTCTCACTTTCAGAACTTGATCGTCTTGAACCACGACTGGCACGTCGTTTTTGATTATTTTTACTTACAGCATTCTCCCCTTCAATAGCTTGTTTCATTAATTCATCTCTGAGCAAAACTGTTTTAGTAACTTCAGATGATTCCTCCAAAGATGGCTTAGAAGATTTCGATTTTGGTTTCCCTGAACTTCGTGCACTTGCAAAGCTTTGTAAATCACTTTCAGATAATGCTTGAGTATCATCATCTTTCTTTTCTTCAGAAATTGATTGATCTCGCGATAAACTATAATAATCATCTGCGCTTTTCTGTGAATCGGATTTTTTCCGTTGCATTTTTTTGGGTATATCAGCTTTTTCTTCTGATAGTAACGCTATTGTTTTTTCCAAATAATCTTCATCATTTACAGATTCTTGATCTAATGAAAGTTGTGGTGGACCATTTTCATCGGCTATTGATATATCTTCTATGTCAGCTTCAGTTCTAAGATCTTCTTCAGGAGAAGTAAAATATTCAGGTGAGACGTCAATAATTATAGCCTCCATCAATAAGTTTCCTGATGTGGAAGTCTCTTTAACAAATCTTAAGGGAGGTAGCTCCACTACATTATGCTCTGTAACATTCTCTGAGAGCTGGTCAGCATACATTTCCACTATTTGCAATGCTTCTTCTTCTGTTAAGTCTGGAGTTTCGTACAAAGAAACAGAAACTTCTTTTCCATCAAACGAAAACGATATCTCCCCTCTTTCATCCAAAGTAATGTCACCAACAGGTGTATCGTACATTTGAGAAGTTCTTTCTTCATGAATCGTGCTGAGCGACAGGTTCCTTTGTAAAACTTGCTCGTCAGCTTTTTTCTTGTTTTTCACTTTCATGGAGTCTTCAAAACCAAGCAGCGACGCGGAACTAGCCGCAATTCCCATACAATTTTGTGCTTCACAGGTGTAAGTACCGAGACAGCACGTTCCGTCTTGACCAGATATAATTCTATGAATATCACCAGGTTTTAATTCTTCACCATCTTTATACCACTTGAGAACGGGTTGGGGAACACCAATTACTTTACATTCTAAGTTAACAGCTCCTTCATCAGATAAAATAGCTTGCAAATTTTCAAGAAACCTGGGTTTTTTATAGTGTCGTGGTATTATTAGTTTAAGAAAACATGATGTTACACTATGTCCATAATCATTCATTGCAACACACTTCCACTCTGCCTGATCCATAAATTCTAGATTCTGTATATCCAAAAAGAAAAAACCTTGCTCTTCTTTACCAAGGTGGCATCGGGTAGATTCATCTACGGGTTGATCGTCTCTGTACCACAACACTGTGGGCTCGGGCGGAATGGCAACTGTAACAGGCATAAATCAATTAAAATGTAATATGAATAGTTTTAAGCTTTCTATTTTTAATATTAATTTCAGTATAATCCAACATTAAACACTTCTTTCATAAAATAATCAATATTGTACCTTTAATAATAAAACGGAATGGTTCATCAATCTTTGCTTCAACACTTTTCAAGCCTTGTAAAAATTTGGGTGCTTGATTTTTAGAAAATAATTGAAGTTTTTCTTCTTCATTTAATTGATTTTGAATGTCTTCCACGGTAAGTTCTGCAGAACTACTTGCTTGGCCCATGCAATTGCGCGCTATACAACAATACGAGCCTAAAGAATTCGTGCCAGTAAGTTGATACACGTCTCCAGGTTTTAACTCTTGACCGTCTTTGAACCAACTTAACACCGGTGTAGGGAATCCCACTACTTTGCACTCGAAGGAAACAAGACCTTCTTCAGTCAAAACAGCTTGCAAGTTTTCCATAAACCGTGGCTTTCGATAATTTTTGGGAACTGAAAAATTAAAATGATTTCCTCAAATGAATAGGCTAGATATTAAAAACACGTTATTATTAATTGATTTTGAGAATAATATCTAGTATGTACCGTCCATAGAAACATAGCACGTGGAAATGCCAACTCTGCCGCCGGTGCTCGTCGCCACGCACTTCCATTCACCCTCGTCAGGCCACTCCGCCGACGGCACCTCCAACAAGTACCCACCCACACCATCTTCAAGCACATGATATCTAAAACGTTAAAATTGAAATTATAGTTATGATTGTAAGATTTTACCCAAACTTGACTTAAACAGCTTTAGTTTCTTAAGAGTAAAAATAAATATATGTATATCGCACATTTGGCTTAATTTTAAACGTTTTTTATTTATATATTTGAAAATAACATTCTACTGTACTGTAAAAAATGATTTAAATTAATTTACATATTACCTTTTACATATTATATATAATAATCACTATTAAGAAAGTTCTGGTCAAGTCACATAGGAATAAAAAAGTTCATTTTTATAGTTTAAATTCTAAAAATGTATATATGTACCTACTTCTTATGGAAAACAGATTTAGACAAATATTTTAAAAAAATATATTAGAAAATATTATTATAATACTTATTCTTTTATCATTTAGTTTCAACTTAATTATTGGAAAATAAAAAGCTTGATTTAGCTAATACTAGTTGAGGGTAAGTTAAAAAATGTAAAAAAAAAAAATACAAGATAAATTTTAATCTTAAAAGTAAATTATTTTGTTTTATTAAATATATTACTAAAGAATAAGTACAGTACAGTACATTTACTAGGGATGAGACCGATATATTAAAACGTAACTAAACACGGTTTTCACTCTTATATCATATCTAAATGAATATATCCGATATCAAATATCTACATACAAAACGTAACGACAACTTGACAATGAGATATGAAAACTAAATCGTAACGAAAACTAAATCATAACGAAAACTATCGCAACATAAACTCGATATCTGAAAACGGATTTGATATCGGATATAAAAACTTCATATCCGATATGTAACCGTTACAGCTAAAAAACGAAAACGCCCATGTCTAACATTTACCTTTCAGATGCTTCAATTTTTCCTTCTTTATTATACCATACAACGCTGCGCGGCCACGGTGGCACTACGACGGTACAGCTCATGGTCAGAGGTTCACAGATCCTTACAAATTGATCCTCCAATTCTTTTGTGAAGATGGGAGGAGGCTCTGGCGTTATTGCACTAGAGTAAAGAAAAATAAATGTTATTTAGGTGATATGTACTTCAATATAGAATTATAAATATAGTATTTTTAATGCTATGTTATTTCTAAATTACGCTATGTCCCATATGTTACGATAGAATAAAATAGAGAAAAGCTAGTCACTTGTTTCTGCTATTTACGCGTTCGTTTTCAATTATTATTTGCTTAACTTAAATAAAAAAAATATAATAATAAAACTTTTAATATATCTACTAGACATTTTTTTTTCAGCTTCACGCTTTATCCCGCATTGTAGAAAGCGAGAATCCAATATCAAGACACTTCATTTATTAAAAAACATTAACATTTTCTTTAGTTATAACAATCATATCAAAAACAGACGAACTAACAAAAGCCTGATACTTACCCTGCAATAGGTCGTGCGGAACCCTCCCGACTCGCGCGGCCCACGACGTGAACTTTTGACGAGGAGTAAGCCCGGCCCATACAATTGACTGCTTCGCATGTATAGGTACCCAACGATGTAGGGTCATCGGCATTAGCAGTCAAGGCAAACACATCACCTGCTTTTATTTCACGACTGTCCTGTAATTTTGTATTGAAAAGTTATTAAAAATATGATTTAACATTACACTTACGCTATTTTTACATTTTTATTATCAATAGAAACTCCAACTAATATTCACTTAAAAATTAGGTAATTATAATCTATATGAATATAGCGACTTTTATGTTATATGAGTTGGATTCCGCATCTTTATTTTAACTATAAAACGTGAAATATTATTTTTTACCGTTCCCGTAAACCCTTGATACCCCCCACGAAGTCTATATGTCCATATTCCAGATTTCCATTACAAGTAGTTTCGACATTTTCGTTGCTTTATCATTTTCGTCGCTCACTAACACAAGCGTTTTATATATAAAGATAAAAAAATTAAAAGTTTAATTATGCTAAAAGAAAATAAAAGAATAACATAAAAATATAAGATATATCTAGATATTTTTATCTTTTACCTTAAACCACCGAAGCACCGGCGTAGGAACCCCCACCACTTTACACTCAAGCGACACCGTACCCTGTTCCGTGAGAAGTGCGCGAAGCTCTTCCACAAATTCTGGACGTTTGTACGCTTTTGGGACTGAAAATGATATTAACATTTTAATTGACTCTTATTTTAAGTTAGTTAGCTCAAGTATATATATATATTTTGATTATCTTCACGCATCTTTGGACTAATAAAGAACAGAAGGAATAAACTTGCAAATTTAATTTCCCGCCATTTTAGGTTCCATCTTACATGGAACAAACAACATCTTATTAATTTTGTTTTATAAAATTATACCTACTTTAAGACAAATTAATAATAAAATGCAGTGGTAAATTAGAATTTGGATAAAAAATATGTATTTATAGAATATTTATTAAATATAAATCTTTTCAGACTGCTTTTGGGCCAAATTAATGACGATCTTTAAATAGGTCGCTTACATTAATTACCCTCAAAGTAAAATCAAGGCGCTTTGTTAAAGGTAAACATCTATCTGGTTAGAAAAAGGGCGGCGTTGATTTCCACAAATCAACATGCAATTTCTCGATTTCAGGCTTAAATTGAAACAGAGGGTTTTGACAATAGGATCTCTCTGACTAACCTTATTGGAAAAAGTGTGAAGCTGCGTTTATTTTATTTGGGTTATCAATAATAAAACCTACCTAGAACATTAAGATGTGCGGAACAGCTAGCCCTGCCCCCAGTGTTCTCCGCGGTGCACGTCCAGCGGCCGGCGTCGTCCACGCTCACCGCGGATATGTCTGCACACCAGAAGTTGCCATCGCGGACCAACGCGATCCGTTCCGCTTCCAGCAATCGCCTTTCATTACGATACCACGTCACCTGCAGAATATCAATAGATTAAGATTTTTTTTACTTAATCCATTTAAGTGATATTGTATTAAGTGATGGAATGAAACAGTGCCTTTGGTCTAACATCGCTTGGAAAATAAAAAATAAATACAAATATTCACCTCCTCCAAACATGGAATTAAGAGGCCCACGACCATTCCATGACTAATCCGACCCTTCTTAACTGATATATGACGGAAAAATATTGTATTATTCTATTAAAATGTAAAATTCTATAACTACAGCTTCACGATACCACAAAATAAGCTATAATTTTCAGAAAAAATTAAACAAAAATAAATTACGAATTTTATACATAAAGGTAAGAGGCGAAAGAGGTATCCTGTATACCTCTTTCGCCTCTTACCTCTTACCGTAGCGTTTGGCGCTCCGTTCTCTCTGACTACCCCGTTAGGGATAAAGCGTGAAATTAGATAGGCAAGTATATTTTATACATAATACCTATCGCAAGCCATTTACATAGTTCAGTCATTTTATTCCGTCTCTCATAGTCAAACGCAGAGAGAGCCTAGTGTCAATACATTGCATTTTCCGCTTTCCATTCAAATTCAAAATTGCGTGTTGAGTGGCGGAACTAAACTCACAATATTTCAACATCGTATATAAGAATTCACTCCACTAATGATTACTCCGGGCATAAAGTATACAAAAATAACTGGACCACAAATATATATTTTTTTCTTTTTTTTAACTTCACGCTGTATTCCGCATATAGCAGGGTAGGCATAGGGAACCTGAGAACCTAGTGTTAAGACACTCCGTTCTCTTACAACAATTCTGTTCCCGACTTTCCGCCGAATTGAGGCATTGCGTGCTGAGTGGCGGAACTCAACGCCGCACTTTACCAAAGCTAGGAAATAAAAGACTAACATTTCCTGGAGTGGGAATCGAACCCACAACCTGTCGCTTTAACAGTCGCACACTTGTGCCTCTGCGCCACGACAGGCGTTAAAATTTAAATTTAAATGACAAATATGTCAAAATAGGACTCAACAATTTAGAAAATACCAAATGTTGCCTTATACGAAAGTTAAATATATTTATATTGCTTCAAATATAACTCCTGCTGTTAAATAAAGATAATTGGACCGTAATCAACATCTCAAAACACTGTTCATGCCAACTACCATTAATATTGTTTTTGTCATCATATTACAAAACATCTTGTAAGATGTTCTCATTTACTTAGTCTTCGTAAATATCATTTATGTGATAAATTAACAAGTCGTACGTCTCAACTATTACGCAGTTGAAACGCTTCTAATTGAAGGTGCTGTTGATTCGAATCGACTAGAGGGAATATTTATGCTTTATTTTTTCTTTTTCTTGTTTAATTAGACAAGTTTTTTTCTGCCAACGCAAGATTTCTCCGTGTATTTGTTTTTTGGCAGAAAATTGAAAAAAAAAGAAGTAAAGAACATAATAGTTCGGTAGCTTTTTAAAATCTAAAGTGTACTTGCATTGGTTACATATTTTTAATTTTGTATATTATTAGGTACAATATAATATGTATAGTTATTTATTAGTAATATTATAATGGTATTCATTCTTGATAACTTTATTAGCAATATTGTAATAAGTAATCTAACCTTAAAAATAAGGTACATCTTAATGTACCTTATTTTTTCACTAATATTTGAATCTACGAGCACACGCCCACTGACTCTAACTTCCACTGAGCCAAGCCACCTATTTTTAATAACATATAGTATACGTAGTAAAAATCATAATAAAAACGAAACTTTATAAGAATTTATATTCATTCATAAGCATAATATAAATACATTGGCGGCCGATGAGATTTAAAATAGAGGAATTATGTCATTACGTTTGACGTACGCATTCCTGAGTTTTTCAAGGTCGCATTCACTTTCCAGGAGTGTTATATTTATTTAATAACATTACTATAATATACGTTACAAATTATTACAAAAACAAACTGAAAATAACAACATTTTAAGGTTCTTCAGTCTTAGTTCAAATAAGTCAGCATTACTAAAGTTAATTTTAAACGGGTCAGTCATGATCAGGAGAACAAATGTCTTATAGTCGATAGTTTAACCAAAAAAGATAATTTATATAATAACTAAAATGTACATATATCAACAGACAGACGAATGCCAAGTCGGTCTACCTACGACCACGGACTACTGTAAAGCGTTCAAAATTTCGGATTTTCTATGTATTCCTGAATACCGATCGAATATCGAGCGATATATTCGAGTCTCAACGTATGTGCGATATATGCTCTTAAAATAATTTTATTTAAATCAATAAATTTAATAACTTTAGGTATATGAAAGAATAGGACGCAAAACCCTTACCCTGCATTCTGTAGAACTGACGATTTCGACTAGAAACCTAGTCCGCGTTCCAACCTTCACGGTAAGATCCTGCAAACGCCGTAGAAAAGTCGGCGGGTCTTCACCTGTCGGCATTTCGTCCGGGGAAACCTCCAATTGTACCCGGGTCGTATCTTTCCCGGCAGCATTGCTAGCCTATGAACGAGAAAAATAAAATATTATATTATTTATCTCTATTCTATATTGGTAGAAAAACACTCAGTTACCGCCCACTCTAGAGACATTAGATGACGCCGTCCTTTAACTAACCGGAAGTTAGTGTGACAAACATTTTTTTTTTTAAATATTTCTCACTCTTGCATTAGAATATGAACCCAATACTATCGCAAGTACGTATCTCGTACACAATGATGACGCCAAATAAAAATTACATAATTAATTGTTCATTTGGAAATTAAAACTTAAAAAGTCACATTCAGAATATGTCTGTTGTTTTGCACTCCGACATGTTATAATGGTTTGTTGTTGTAAACATCTAAAGAGGGAACTGCAAACTTGAACAGACTTCCGGCGCATGTTTTATTTTTAGTTTGGAAACGATTAAATATATCATAATATTTACTAATCTCAGACATAAGAAAAGGTTGTACGTGACTATTAATTTCTTGGGATCGCTTGTTCTTAAAATATAGGCCTTTTAGTAATGTATTAGGTCATCTAACAATGTGTCTAAAAACGATCTTAGCTTATCACAAAACACAATTGGCAAAAAGGAAAGTAAAGAATTTTTTTTTGTTTATCTTCGTCGTCTTAGCAAGGATATGCTAGAAATATTGTATGGTTATCCAGATATGAATGTTTCAAGCAAATCGGTAGACAAATAGTGATATAAAATATCGTTTCAAGTTCTAATATTTATAGGTATTTAGCTACAGGTCAAGCTAATAAAAGCGTAGAAATGCTGCAGATCAATAATTTCTAATGAAAAAAAAAATTGTAAGTGAAAAATAACACATTTTATGTCTCTCCTACATTTAGCATGTTTAGCAGACTTAAACCTAGTGTTAAGACACTCTGTTCTCTACTTAAAGCAATAATAAAAACTCACTTGCAGGGTGTATACACCGCTATCGGCTGTCTTCGCAGCGGAGATGGTAAGACGGACGCCGCCTGCGTCCTCTGATGTGGTGAAACGGTCGTTTAACTTCGCTCCCGCACGAGTCCTGCATAGAACACATATATTGAAAAAAAAAATTATCAGTATTTTCTATTATTCATATATAATATACGATGTATAGAGATTTTATGACTAGATGGCGCTAGTTATATTGTTACGAGCTATATAAGAAGATATAATTCATCAATATTTGGTAATTGAATAATCGGTAACATACATAATAGAGCTAACCATATTTAATATCTTCGGAAGTTATTAACATACTTAGAAATACAAAAAACTAAAACAATCCTTAAAAACTGCTATTAAAGTTTAGAATAAAATTTTAAATAATAGCCAAAATTTATTTAGTTAAATTTTTCGTGTGTATTCCTTGCGAATTGCATCTTAGCGAAGTTAGAAGCAAGGTCCTTAAGATATTATTTATTGATAAGGTTACTTAAAATAAACCTGTCTGGACATGAGCAATCCTTACCAGGCTTATTTAAGTTGATAAAAAACGCATATTTGTCATGGCAAGAATTTTTAAATTAAAGTTAACCTGTAAAGTATCTGTAAAGTACAGATTTTGGAACCAGTTAAAAATATGACCTGTATTTTAGATGTTACTACCTTGTAACACATATTAAACAAGACGAACATAAAGAAATGCGTCCGAGCATGCGAAAGACAATAGACGTTGGGTGTAAGATAACAATGTCGCGCTTTTCAAAATCTCGCGACCGTGACTATAAGTTATACGATATCGTTATGCAAATATGACTCAATTATAAGTGTTTTAATTATTTTAAATACCATAATTGTCTCTTATTATCTAACTTTACGCTGTAACCCACATATAGCAGGATAGGCAGAGGGAACCAGAGAACCTAGTGTTAAGACACTCCATTCTCTTTCAACAATTCCGTTCCCCATTTTCCGCCGAATTGAGGCATTGCGTGTTGAGTGGCGGAACTTAACGCCGCGCTTTGCCTTGTTACCAAACCCAAGAAATGAAAATACTAAATTTTACATTTCCTGGAGTGGGAATCGAACCCACAACCTGTCGCGTTTACAGTCGCACGCTTGTGCCTCTGCACCACGACAGGCGTTGTCTTTTATTAAATAAAGAAATTTTATTTTTAAATTATTTTGGTGTATAATTAGACGCCATGTTCGATTCACATTCTGAATTCCTAAAAATTATTATAATTAGATTATTTTTATTTTTTTAATCTGGTAATACAAGCACACTGTTCCGTCACTCAACACGTATAAATAGTGTTCGAGTGAAGAAGAATGAAGTTTCTTGACACTAAGCCTTATATAAATTTTTTCTTTGTTTTAGTGTTTGAACCAGATCAGTCTATCATCTGTATATATTTCATCAGGTCATAATATTCTTCAAAATTTACTGCCCTATTTCATTCGTGTTTTGTCTACTATACGTGACGCTAGCAGATTATTTTGCGCCTGTCATCGCGAAATCAGGCCATTCAACAAAAAAAAAGCCTTATATACAAAAAATAGCGTAAAGCTACAAGAAAGTAAGTAGGTACATAAAGTGTTGAGTATTGAAAAAAATATATTTGTAATTAATAATGATGATATGATGATGTCCTCCTAGACGTATCCGTCGACGGCGACACACTGATTTGCCAGGTGTCATCTGCGCGGGAATATGTTATAGTACGTAAGTGTGTGCGCATACACAGACGCACTCTCTCGTCCGCTCGTTCCTTATTCCAATGGAACGGAGTACCGCTACGATTGGATGCAGTGTCTGGCCGACGGTAACTGCACGCGCCCTCTACCGTCGCCCTGGGCCATCCACCTTGCCTTGCTGGTTCGCTAACTCCGCCAGGCCGTTTTGCACTATCTGCGTTGGGCTGCCATCCTCGTCACCGAACCAGACTTTTGTGCTTAGCAGGAGGGAACTGCTTAGTTGGACTTCTGCATTTTTTTTTATCACTTTTATTACCTAAATCTTGATGTATTTTATTTGTATGGATTTCTTTCTAAATATTTGGTTTTGTATTAATAATACCAAATGTATAAATTTCAAACAAAAAGCCTTTACCACGTTCGTGTTAGTCACTTTGTTCTCCACTTCCCGTTCACTACTTCATTTTTTTTTTAACAGATATAATACAGTTTTATACACCTATCCACGCAGAAACAAAAATATCGAACCCACAACCACCTCGTACAGTAAAATAACGCATATAGCAGGGTAGGCAGAGGGAACCTGAGAACCTAGTGTTAAAACACTCCGTTCTCTTTCAACAAATCCGTTCCCCACTTTCCGCCGGGTAAAATTAAAAACTAAGCTACAATATTCACCATTTCCATTGTATAAATAATTAAATGTAATATTCCAATAAGTCAGCTATATCCATCCTCACTCGTCACCGTTCATCAGACGTTACGTTACGTAAACTTTTATAGTTATTCTAAATATAGATGATGTAAGCTTCAGTGATGAATGGAAACAGTTGGCATGAGATTAATATTTATTAGGGCGTTCAAAACAATGCTTTGCCTATGTTTTAAATTTAATTATCTGAACTGTAACCCCGGGTATAGCTAGAGACTATCGTAGTGTAGTGGAACAGGTCCTGCGCAAGACGTGATTATGGGGTCGATCCCCATTCGGGGCAATGAGGTTAAGACACTCCGTTCTCTTATAACATTTCAGTTCCACACTTTCCGCCGGATTGAGGCATTGCGTGTATAATTAGAATTTCGGAACTCAACGCCGCACTTTGCCTTGTTACCCAAACCCAGGAAATAAATATACTAAAATTTACATTTCCTGGAGTGAAAATCGGATCCACAATCTGTTGCTTTTACAGTCACACGCTTGTGCCTCTGCGCTACGACAGGCGTTAATAAATTTCATTTTAAATGAATAATTATATTTAAATTGATTTCATTGTCCCGCTCTGGTAAGACAAAGCACGGTGTTATATTCCGTCACACCAAAAGCATTATCTCGATTTCGATCAGAATACAGAGAACGGAGTGTCATGACATAAGATATGCGGGAAAGAGTGTAAAATGTTTATTTACTTTACTACGCCAATTCTACAATTAAGTTGAGCAAGTTATTCTCTAAAATTTTTATATTATCAAACTTTGAAAAGAGTATATAGAATATTAAAAATTTAAGATACAACTTATCATATTCATCAATAATAATTATTTTTTCAAATTGATTTAGCTTTAACATTTAAACAACAAAACATATTTCCATTATAAGTTAAACATAACATGGTAGGTCCGAACAGGCATGACGGGCGGGATGGGAGGCTGCGGCCTGCGATCGTTACATAAGAGCTAGGTTCCAGGTATTACAGGCGCAGGCGAAATAGGGCGGATCGATAATTGCAACCCTGGATGCAGCTATTTATAAAGCTCGCACATCTGACGCGCATGTGTGAAAACACAAAGGCTCCGGGTATTATTGACAATTAATGTTCCTTTATCGATATTGCATAACTTTACGACCTATATATTTTATTTTGATGATACTTTTGAAAATTTTAATGGAGAATTCATCAAATTAATTGTATACTGTATTAATATACAGCTAAATTCAAAGTTTCTTAGATATAATTACGCAATTTAGAAAATTCTATACAAATTTTAATATCCAGTTACAAGAAACCACGATCCAAGGTTCCGACAATGAAAGCTATCTAAATATAGGCATAAAATTAATTATGAATCTAAAATTGGTGACCTTGCGACCCTTGTTTTCATCATTTCACAAACGTCTGCCGTCCCCGAGAAGTTGTTCGTCTAAAAATAATAACGTTTGAGACGCCAATGCCGCGGCCAAACGCGTACCACAATTACTTTGTTTAAGTTTCCGTACAATTATATCCTCATTTAATTTGTATGAAAATCGTCTAGTTAAAATAATAGATAAAATTATATGACAGGCCATCGTGGCGCAGTGGGTAGGCCGACTGTAGACGAGGTCGTAAGTTCGATCTCGATTCGGGGAAATGGTTTTATTTTAATTATTTTGTAAGTGGAGAACGGGCTTGTCTTAACTACGTTCTCTTCTTTCCTTGCGATCTTTTCTTAAATATGGTTAATGAGGGACGCAATTCTACGCGTTATAAGACAGTCTTACTGAATTTTAAAGTTATATACGAGTACATATACATTTACCTCTAAGAGGGATTCGAACCTTTAACTGTTATGAATATTTCAAATGTACCACGAAGGCTTACGTTTTGTATACATATATAACTATACTTCTAAAATAGATATATCAGGCTAAAATAACAAGTTTTTATTTTAAAGAAATATTGAGTAAGATTATTTTAACGAATCGTAGGCAGTTTATAGCTACATATAAAAATTTCACGTCAGGCGGCGCGTGTTTAAGTACACTGTAATTCACAATGTTCATACTATGAACGAAATTACGGATATCCTTTCGCTTTCCGATCGCATTCAAAATTTAGAAATTTATTTAAAGTAATCATATAATTGAAATAATGTATTATACATGTATGTAATTTCGGAAACTTAAAAATGATGGCTTAGTGTTCGAATTTCACTCAAAAATATTATGATATAGATCTTAATTCAGCATAGAGCAAATTTTGGTTTGGAAATTAATTTAAATTATATATTATCTTTTTTTAAATAAGACTTAAAGAACGATATGTCATAGTTCCTATGACATATCATGAAAATCTCTGCCTATGAAAAATGCCTATAAAAAAGCAAAAAATCGTAAAAATTAAAAAAAAATCTAAACAGATAAAATAATAATAGCAGTACGACGCAAATAGCCGAGAAAACGGACACAACTTGGGTAATAAATAAACATGCTCATATAAAATGCATCTTCCCTCAGCATATGAGGCAGTTGTTAATGCAACTGTTCCTGTATCGCGGCCTACATACCAAACGATTTGTTTGTGCTACTATGTATTAATAGCAGTACAAAGAAAACATTAGCTTTGAAGAAAAAAGTAGGTGAAATCATTGTGGTACAATGGGCTATCCCATTAACTGTAAATATGGGTGTGCATTTGACTCGAAGAGATAATTTTATTTAAATAATTTAATAAAACTAAAATTCCCGTTGACGCGTTAACAAAGCGTTGTCTATCAATGTATCCGTCATTGTATATGAACATGCATGTCCATTGTAGTGTGTGTAACATTTATTTTATTATTGCATAATTGCATAATTTTTAACCAGATATTATTATTATGTACTCCTTCGCTATATAAACTATAAGTGTACCAAGTTTCATTCTCCTCCGTCCCCATAATTTTCGTAAAAAACTTTTCCCTTCTTATTAATATATAGATTTAAATTATTTTTATTTTGTAGGCCATCGTAGCGCAGTGGGAAGGCGTTTGATGATAAAGAAAATTGATTGTAGCTTCGTTACCCATGACGTTAAATTTCACTACTAAGCACGCAATGTCGGCCAGAAGTAGAGAACGAAGTGTCTTGACACTGGGTTCTCTATCTGCCCTGCTATACAGAAAAACGCGTGAAACTGAAAAAAATATATTTGATTTTTTTACTCAATAAGCAACATTTCGAAACGTGGCAGAATGGAGTAAGAACACTAGGTACACCCTGCCACACAGGAAATGCATAAAAAGAAATAGGTCAAATTGTGAAATGTGCAGATCAAAGTGTGGACAAATAAAGGAAATCCGTTGATTCACGCGAGCATCCTTTAACCTTTAAAGTAATCGATAAGCTTGCTCTATTATTAGTGTCGGGCGCGTGGCAATTTTAATGAAAAATACTAAGAAAAAATTTTTTTTTTAGGTACATTTTTCTCTTTCAGTAGTTAAGACGTATTAACATGCGTAGGTGCAATTGCTTTGTGTTTGACCGATACTTGACCGTAATGGGTTCGAATGCCACTAATGGTACAGGTATTTCCCACTGTCTAATAAGATTATATAGTGTTAAGGTTTGGCAATAACACTTAAAGAGGATGTAAGTGTGTACAAAAAACTGTTCCACTATTTACAATTACAGACTAAAATTAAAATGTGGTAAATGAATGACAACATAAACGAGCCAAAATGATTTTAGTAAAATATTTACAGGTTATTGGGGAACGGAAATGTTGGAAGAGAACGGAGAGTCTTAACACTAAGTTCTCAGGTTCCCCCTGCCTACCCTGCTATGTTCGGGATACAGCGTAAAGCTAAAAAAAGAAAAAAAATTACGGGTTAAATTATTAGATATGTGTATAATAAAATTCTGGAATCTGAATTAAAAAAATGGAAAATAGTAAGTATATTCGTGAACATTTAACGATGTTTCATTTTTATTTTTAAGGATCGCCTTAACCATAGGGTTTAATGCAATAATCAGAAAGGGCAAAAGTGTTTTGACACTCTATTCCCCACTTTTTAACTATAATATAGACATTGAGTAGCGGTATGTCAGGAAAAATAAAATAATTTAGTCAAAAATATTCCGCCGAGTGGGAATAGAACCCACAGCTATGGCGATTACGAAAGTATACCTATCAACTTTTCCATGGCGGCCTCGACAATGTTAGTGGACACAATTAATATCGTTGATACGCACGTGGGAGAGCTTTGTATTGTAGGCATTTAAAAAATATTTACTGATATTTTCCGGCTTTTGTCACCATCAATAAATTGTATTTCTTTTGTTATATCCTACATTTATTCTAGCTTTCGTTGTTCATTATATTGGAACGTATTAAAAAAATCGTTTCGCCATTATAGCTCAAAATATCAAGCGAAATGACACAATACATATAAAAATATATGCATATGAATTTTCTAACTAATAATAAATTCATTGGTTCGTAAAATAAGTGTTACCTTAGCAACGTATACACATATAGTGAGTGAAATATTATTTTTATAATTCTAATGAATTTCTTACGTGTTATTATGAAAGACTATGGATTTTTATTCTCCTTTAATATCAACTTTAAGTATGCCAATCTTCATATTCCTCCATCAGCATAATTTTCGTAAAATAGCAATATTTCTTTTATATTTTATTAAAATGATGATTTGTATTGTTTCGTAAAATCCGCAACGCAATGTCTCACCTCCCGCCCCGCGCTCCGGGTCACGTTCAGACGTCAGTATGACTCATACAGGTTACTATCGAAAACAGCCTATGTAGAATTCTTGGAATTAATTGTAGGCAATTTAAAGATTGTTTATTTAAAATTGTACCTAGTTTCAAAAACGTTTTCAAAACCAATATGTTTTAGGGCAAATTATGTTTTTCATATCATTATATATCGTGTCACGTAAAATATATTTCAAATTATTTATAGATATCATGTTCTTATAAATTCTCTTAAAAAATTATAAAGTGAAACCCTGAAAATATTGTTATGTCATTGGATCAGTACACGTGCGCCTATTTTCAAGTAAATCGAAAGACAAGAAATGCGTCTAAAATTGTTTGCAATGAAACAATTTTTATATAAATATATAAGTGAAGCTGATAGAAAGCATATAAAATCATTTCATAGGTTATTTGATTTATTTCTCTATAACTTTAGGTGGGGAACGGAGTGTCTTAACACTAGATTCTCAGGTTCCCTCTGCCTACCATGCTATATGCGGGATACAGCGTGAAGCTAAAAAAAAAGAAATCTTTAGGTTATACGACATAATTATATTACAGATCAAAGACAATTTTTCTCAACATGCACTAAGTTCTTCATAAAGCTATTGACGTCCACTTTCCACTTTTGCTTCATATCAAAGGTTGCTTTTAGCTCTTGTGACAGGTAAAGACTATTAAAGTATTAAAAATTTGCACTTAAAGTTGAACCATTATATGATATTATTAAAGGAAAATGATCATATTTTTTTTTAGCTTCACTCTGTATCCCGCATATAGCGGGGTAGGTATAGCAGGGAGGGTATAGGGAACCTGAGAACCGACGTGTTAAGACACTCCGTTACCCACTTTCCGCCGAATTGAGGCATTGCGTGCTGAGTGGCGGAACTTAACGCCGCGTTTTGCCTTGTTACCAAAACCAGAAAATAAAAGTACTAAACTTTACATTTCCTGGAGTGGGAATCGAACCCACAACTTGTGCCTCTGCGCCATAACAGGCGTTACTCATATCAGTATCGTATCAGTTGTAACTTGTAAAGAAAGTTATATTTAATGGTAAAGCGATCTGATCATATTCTATAGAATAGGGGTCAGGGATGAGCAAACCGCGTTCGTCTGGCCGCATGCTGCCCACTTAATAATATAATGGGACCCGCCAAGCAGTATATTTATATTACAGATACAAATATTATCCTGTTAAGATATCAGGTTCTACCCTTCTGTTTTTCAAAATCTTGTTTTTGTAAACTAATGTTTATAGTATGACTATAATTTTAAATACTAAGAAGGGCCGTTGTTAATAACGGTTGCTTATTTTATAAAACTTAGATATCTTTAAGTAATATACATTTTTTATACATCTATATATAAATACGTGAAGCAAAAACTTTGTATCCATTTTTAGGAAAATTTAACGACCGGACATGAAACTTGGCACACTTATAGTTTATATAGAGAAGGAGTGCAGAATGCTATTTTTTTAAAATAATGCATAAAAAGTATATTAAATTAATAAAATAAATGTTACACACACTACCATGATGTGACATTCGTGTTTATATAAAGTGACATATACTTACATTGCTAAAGACAACGCGTTGTTAACGCGTCACCGGGGCGACTAGTAAAGATTGAACTACATAAAGGTTTGCGTATTAATAAGGTCTATCAAATTAAGAGAGATAAGGGGAGACCTCGGTTGACCTTCGAGAAAACAGTATCAATGATACTGGGGGGAGGTCACGTAAAAAGCATGAGGACCCCCCGGAGGGCATGCATGAAAAGGTCTAATTCAGTGTTGTTGGTGTAATGACTGTGGACGAGGCGAAAGAGGTGTGCAGAGACCGTAGCGTTTGGCGCTCCGTTCTCTCCGACTACCCCGCTAGGGATAAAGCGTGAAGTTAAGTAAATAAGTATCAAATATTATTTCATTTTCAAAATATTTTATTTTACAAAATAAAATTGAATAAAATCGGCTAAGAAAAAACTGAATTTATCAAAATATCTGTTCTCGACCAAGTGCAAAAACAAAGCTAGGTGACTAATCCAGGTAGAATTTTCATTAAGCCTACAAAGTAATTAATGGGTTATTCCAGTCCTACTTGAAAATATGTATAAAAACAGATGGTTCTTGACACCTATCTACAAGTTCTACATACATACATACATAGCTTCACGCTGTATCCCGCATATAGCAGGGTAGGCAGAGGCAACCTAGTGTTAAGACACTCCGGCAAGAAACAAGTTCTTAATATAAAATAACTAATATGTATTAATAGATACAATGCCTTACGTGCAAAAATTCGGACTTCGCCCCCGTTAGGTAACCCTCTGACGTCTACATAATTCGCAAAGCATAAGAGAGGATGAAGACTTGAAGATGACGAAAACATGAAAGGACTATGATAATAATTCCATACCAGACGTTAATAAGTTGATAATCAAAAATGCATACTTATAAGGGCAAGAATTTTTAAATTTAAGTTTTGTCTTTGAATTCTGCTTTTATGATAATTCAATATTTTTTTTCTTGAAAGTGATTGGTTAGAGAAGAGTTTGGAGCTTGATTTTTAAAATTTAGTCTTCCCCTATACTTCCGAATGTCTAATAATATATGAAAAATGTAATATGATAAGTCAATTTATCAAGTTATTCACGCTTGGTACGGGTTATGATCTCATTCTAATATTTTAATTTCAATAAGTACAAGTATAAGTTGTTGTTAATAGAAGTACATAGAGGCGTAGTACGTGGCATGCTTGGCTTGGTCAATCATTTGCGCAAGATTCACAAAATGTTTGGAATAAAGCCAATTAGCAGTGATAAACACAATCACGATGAAATACACTTTAAGTTTTGTATAATTCATATTTTTGTATAATGAAAACTTATTTTTTAGTCATCTAAAATATTCTCTGAAGGAAATTTGTTAAATTACTTATAAAAATATATACCTAT
>JAKGSA010000003.1:1486939-1519619 GCA_033558755.1 Philaethria dido
TATATATATATATATATATATATATATATATAATATTATTTAGTACCATAAGTTTATTTTATAATACAATTGAAATATTCAAACATAATATATATGTACGTTTGTTATTCTTCCACGCAAAAACCTCTAAATGGAACTAGATGAAATCAAAAATATATAGCCAACAATTTATAAAAAAACCATGTAATTTGGCCTTAATATATAAGTCCACAGACTACATGTCTTTGAATATAATTTAAAGTCATTTGAAAAATTTATGATATGTCAACGAGTGGTATTTTTATAGACGTGTCTAATATTTTATATAATATTTAAGTTGCGGGATTATTAATATGAGATATATTTAAAACATGGGATTAGAACCTACGTTGTAGTGAATTCTTTGCAATAATAACTAAAAAGTTAGTATTTTTTAAGATTTATGCAAAAAAAGTGGCCAAGAGTAGGTTTCCGCGACGTAATATACAAGTAAAGTATGGCAAATTAATTATAAACTAAAATATATGTATCGTTTCTGCACTTACGTTATGTTTTACGAAAACACATATAGTTTTTACTTTTGTACTTCTTAAACAAAAGTTCTAAACGGCCCATGCCAAATTAAATCTAATAAATAAGTATACTAACTACTCTCAGTTGGCATCCAAAAAGCTGGGTGTGCTAAACAGAGCGAAGCGGTACTTCACACCGGGGCAAAGACTGCTACTTTATAAGTCACAAGTCCGGCCCCATATGGAGTACTGCTCTCATCTCTGGGCGGGAGCACCAGCATACCAGCTTGGACCTTTTGACTCGGTTCAAAGACGAGCTGTGAGACTTGTCGATGATCCCACACTCACAAGCGGTATCGAGCACTTAAGTCTAAGGAGAGACTTTGCTTCCTTGTGCGTGTTCTACCGCTTGTATAATGGGTTGTGTTCTGAAGAATTGTTTGACATGATGCCCACGGCTACTTTTCACCATCGCACCGCTCGACATCGACAGGGGGTTCATGCTCACACTTTGGAGCCTAAATGGTTCCGAACAGTTCGATTTCAAAGGAACTTTCTTCCGCGGACTCTCCAATTGTGGAATGATCTCCCTGCCGAGGTTTTACCAGAGGGCTACAATATGGGGTTCTTCAAAAGGGGAATAAATAGGTTTTTGAAGGGTCGGCAACGCGTAAATGATGCCCCTGGTGTTGCAAGCGTCCGTAGGCCACGGTAACCACTTACCATCAGGTGGGCCGTGTGCCTTGTTGCCACCATCGTGGTATAAAAAAAAAAAAAAAGAAAGTATATAAACTGTCGTGGCGCAGAGGCACAAGCGTGCGACAGTAAACGCGACAGGTTGTGGGTTCGATTCCCACTCCAGGAAATGTAAAATTTAGTATTTTCATTTCTTGGGTATGGTAATAAGGCAAAGCGCGGCGTTGAATTCCGCCACTCAACACGCAATGCCTCAATTCGGCGGAAAGTGGGAAACGGAATTGTTGAAAGAGAATGTCTTAACACTAGGTTCTCTGGTACCCTCTGCCTACCCTGCTATATGTGGGATACAGCGTGAAGTTGAAAAAAAAAACCATACAATAGAAGTGATTTATACGTATTTTCACATTGTACTATATGACCTCCAATAGAAACATTTCAGGGTGAAAAATAAACGTAAATACTATATTAAAACGATGACATATACTCAGGTTTATTTTTATTGTGCCGTTTACTCACGAGACTTACGAAGATCAGAGACGATTTATGTTTTGTTTTAATGAAATTATAGCGTATGCACTTAAATATTTTAGTTAATTCTAAAATATTGTTATTTTTATAGTAAAATGTAAACAAATTGTTAAATATAAGATATTTAAACTATAAAGCTATTAATCCAAGTATCGATAATGAAATCGATAAAATATATTTAAACATATTATTATGAATCGAAAAAACTTTGCCATGAACATTTTGATTTATGATTGTTTTTTTTTCTATATAATCGCAAAGCATCGCCAAAGCTTATTTGCAAGTACCAACTTCACCTCATCTCTAACCCTGAGATAAGGCACATTTCACAATTACAGTTTACATAATCGATACTCTAAATTCGATTGAAAACACAATTGTCTCTGACCAATGTTGCTCAGATAAAACCAATGAAAATTGCCGAGAACAATTATAATTCCTAAATGCTCGTTAACAAACTGAAGATCCATTAAAGAACCCCAAAATATTTATTACATCTCATTAGTCTATTACCGTTCTATTACCACTGAATCGAGGTAGCTTCAATGTATTAATAACAAAATTCAAATTTTTATTCACACCATAGATTTCATTCAAAACATAAATCAATCCAATAATGAGAGTGAAGTAGACGTGGTCGGTGATATCAACATGGTTCACAATGGGCAAACACTGATCACTGCTCTACGTACGGACGCGGCTCACGCAGGACCCACGGAACACTGGAGCACTCTTGGAAGATGATGAGAACCAGCCAAAAATACCTGTTGTAGATCGAAGAGCTCGACCGCACCAGGGGTTTCCCAGCTGCGTCACCCTTGCAACAATTGCTGCCCATGGCGGGAGCGCATCTCGTTTCGAATCGAGTTCGCGATGGCCAGCCGCGTACTGCGCGAACCGTAAGATATTTTCGTAAAAGCGCCGCTAGCGCCGCTATTCTTATTAATTTGATGTGGATGATTTTTTTTAACTCCCAAATTCATTGGCAGTTATGTTAATTGTAGTCTAAACTTCATATATATACATATATATTTTTATTTTTATTATTTAAATAGAAATTAACACACGGTTATGTATGTAAGAAAAGGTAGTTTAAAACAAGATCATCAGTAAGAGCTTTACATATCAACCCCTGAAAATGAGTTTTCAGTTTCACGCGTTGCTGTAACAACAGATGGCATTGACTGCACAACGAGAATCGACCGCCGCCCAAGATCCCTGCAGCGGGCGTGAGATGGCGCTAACCTAACAATGAATTACGGACTTGATAACCTCATGTTTATTTTTGGTAAGTATAAGGTAAACTCGGACTGACATCACAATCATCAAACCAGGCCATAGGTATTATGTATACTAAAACTAATAATAGATTAATTTTCGATTTGGAATCTTACACATGTTTGGTTGATTTGTTTGAAAACTACATAAATGTAATTCATATTTTATGTGAATTGTAACAGAATTAGATGCCGCATACCTAAGTAAATAACACGCAAATAATTCGTTTCAACGTAATACTGAAAATTATATTAAAGTAAATATTTTTAAGTTTATATTTTCCTTTTTTTATATTGTGGATTATACGTACATGTACATTTAATTTATTTAGAAGTGCCGAAAACGATGTAAATTGTAATGCTTCAGGTAATACAATATATATCGATATATGAAATAAAAGCGGCATACAAGCATATGATTAAATTGTTTATATATGTCATAAAATCTGGCAGCTCACGCTCAGGACTGTACCCATTTGTTTTATATAAGGCAATGCACCGTATACATAGCTTTTAGTGCTGTACGCCTAATGACTTGACGCGGTTGGCGATAAATCATAATGTCTATATATTTAGTTAGTAAGTTGTAATTCCTTCCACTGAAGTCGATTTACTCTTGACTATTTTATTTTTACTCAGGTAGCTCATTATCCAATCCGCGGACTACCGAGACCAGTAAGAAGTTACAAGTTACAAGCTTAAACTAACTTCATTCCATCAGGACCTGATCGTGACAAACTAGTGTCGAGTATCTACATCGCTTCCTGGTCTGTATTTATACATCGACATGTGAAAAACAAACAACGCTTGCCGGCGAGACGCGTGCGCATCCCAACTAAATTCACTGTGCACTCCATTGCTTGATATTTAGTTAAGACTAGGCGGTTGCGACTATTACAATCTGTGAATTGCTGTGGTCTGGTGTTTAGCTTGAACATTTTTTGTTATACACACTTAAAACTAAACATTTTAGTATACAAGCTCGTCTATATGTATATGGCTAGAAATAGAACGTACCATTCGTACTGAAAGGGTGGTGAGCCGGAGGGCAGAGGGAGGACGAGGGCGGCGTCGCTCCCGGGGGCCGCCCTGACGGTCCGGGGGCCGCTGGCGGGGAACGATGGGGGCTCCATGGGCTCCAGTCCTCTCGGCCCGCGCGCGCCTCGTCGTGTGCGCGCGCACGCTCCCGCCCGTCCACTTTCTATAAATAATACGAAAAAATGTAACGCGCGAAGCGAATTTCGTACGACGCGAATATTTTGCTAATATCACCTCTGTCGCTTAACTTTAACGAACCGATTCTATAGAAAATTACAATTGTGAATAAACACATCATATTGGTATGCAATTATTAATCATTTAATGTAAAAAATTACAATTTTGTTAATATTATTTTATTGGTTTTAGGTTCTAAAATCTTAACTGAAGCTTAATACGGAGTAAAAATTTAATCTTTTTATAAAAAAATATTATTTTCTCAAGGTTTTGTACTTCAGATTTTTTTTATAAATATAAAACCATGCTAACTTACCGATAGGTAATTACGAAATTTGTATAATTTAACACAATACCTACCTATAAAATCCTGTGATGTAGTTACTTCACTTCGCAGTTCCGTGTTTCAAGGTACTGTAGTTATACCTAATAGTCTAGACTAAAATATACGGTATGTTCTTATAAATTTGTGGTTTCAATATAAATGTCATCAAATGTTTTTTTTAAATATCTAAGCTAATAACGGCCTTTACAGTGACACCGGTGGATTTTAAGTCGTTGGACCTTTAACTTTTGAACCAAATCCGCGGCCATCGAGCGAGTTGGAAATTCACTCTATACTTTTCTTCTGCGGCGTTGAGTTCCGCCACTCAGCATGCAATGCAATTCAGCGGAAAGCGGGGAACGGAATTGTTGAAAGAGAACGGAGTGTCTCAACACTAAGTCTCAGGTTCCCTCTGCCTACCCTGCTATATGCGGGATAAAGCGTGAAGTTAAAAACAAAAAAAAACTTTTCTTCTACACTACGTTCTTTGAGACTACTCCGTTATACGGAATAAATCATGAAGCTGCTTCTTTTGGACCTTTTCTGTTGAATGCATGTTGAAGAAACAAAAATATTCGTGGCGGTCCTGTAGTGGCGCAGGGGCATAAGCGTGCGACTGTAAACGCGACAGAGTGTGGGTTCGATTCCAACTCTAGGACATGAAAAAGTTTAGTATTTTCATTTCTTGGGTTTGGTAACAAGGCAATGCGCGGCGTTGAGTTCCGCCACTCAGCACGCAATACCTCAATTCGAGGGAAATTGGGGAACGGAGTGTCTTAACACTAGGTTCTCAGGTTCCCTCTGCTTACCCTGCTATATGCGGGATACAGCGTGGAGCTAAAAAAAAGAAATATTTTAAAATTTATCCCTAACGAGAATCGAATTCACTACTATCACGTATCTTCATACAGTTACTCTTGCCAAGTGCAATGCCAAATACTTTTGATAATAAAATAAAACTTCAAAAATCACATCGAAGTAATTTATTTATTCATCAAACTACAATGTTTGGTTTACATTTATAAAGTACACAGATTCAATACCTTTTGTTAGGCTAGTCAGAAGCTTTCAGGGCTATTAAAGAATATTTAAATACATTCAAAATGTCATCTCACCTGAATGTCGTAAATAATTTGTTTTGTTACACGCAATATATAAAAAAAATAAGTAGAAAAAAAATCTTTGTGAATGGATAGTTGAAATTCGGTTGGAAATGGCAGAAGTTAAATAGTTATATCGTCACATTCGAGACATTTATTTAGATAATGTTCTTTACTGGTCCAACAAGCGAGTTTAAAAACATGTCGCCACCACCATGAAATTTCAAATTTCAAAATATAACAAGAAAATTCTTCAAAACGTGTCACGTGGTCATTATAACTCTATGAATACAGTTTGAGATGAAATTCTTTGAAACTCGCTTTCGTAATTTCAACTTCCCATACAAAAAGACAGCAAAGTACACAACATCAAAATGTGCGTTAAAGAGTAAATAATGTAAAGCATTACAATTATACTTAAAAAACAAATACAAAAAATTCGTTCGAGTTTATTTATCTTATAAATTTAAATGGGTAAACAAATAGCGAGGCCGATTTAGCTTAATCTATATAAAAAATAAAAAAAAACATAAAAAAGGTTATAAAAAAATAATTTTCTCAAAAAAAGTCTAAATTAACACTAATCAAGTACAGGAAGTGAGCCCTGATGAACAGAATACATATATGTATTTCAAAAATGACTACTTCACAAATATTCACTACGGAGTATGCTGAAAGGATACTGATCATTACATATCTTAAAAAAGTTTATACTGCCTGTGTGTTTTAGATTCTTTTATATCCCAAAAATGCAGTTTATTTAATAGATCGATATCCTTCCGTTGTAAAACGTTGAATGAATTAAAATTACTAACATTTATTTCTTTAATCTCGATAAGAAGTTAATTATATTTAAAAAATTAATGTGAATTTACATGTGGTATATTAAAAAGTAGCTGAAGCTGATGCTTTCAGTCGTCTCGCATAGTGCCAGACATTCAAATAGTGTCATTTAAATGACAATAACATAAGCACCTGACGTCTAGATACTATCAAATCAAAAATAGTTAAGACAAGCTGTGCGCCTGCGCATGTCCACAGACTAACAAAATAATAAAATTTATATTAGTAGATTTTTCGATTGATTTATTAAATGTTTGAACTTAAATCGCTCGAATATACAATATACCACATGTAAATTCACTCACATAATTCTTAACACTAAATGTATGTATTATCATTTCACTGGTCAGGGATTTGAAATCAGAAAATGTCATAGAAACTGTAAAGACACATCAAAAAGTTACACAAGGTGCAGTCCATAGTTCAACCTACCTACAACAGTCGGGGTATAACTTTAATAGGAATGATTACAGCACAAGGGTATTTACTACTATATGCATATATGATTATTATAATATATTCATGCTTTCCCAAAAAACAGACCGTTTCCTTACAAAAAATACTCTTTCCTTAATAACAAGTCCACTATCAAACGTTAATTCCTTTCAATTACAATAATACTTCGTTCGAAGATACCTTACTATACACAGCATGAATTTTCAATCGCAAGAGCACAAAATATCAATACAATTTTTATCCTTTATTTGGATTTCTTAATCTACTAAATATACCGTATTAGGTGCCATATTGACCTGTAAAACAATTAAATCTACTCTTACAACATATATAATTGAAAAATCACTCATTGAGATAAACCTTACTTAGAAAAATTAAAAACAGTAGATATAGATAACTATTACGAGAACACAAAGAAAAACAAGCTAATCCTAAAACAATCTAAAATCGTCGTCAAGTTAGAGACTCAGTTTAAATTTCTGCGGCAATAATTTAAACTTTGGTTAATGAGATACAATATTTCCAAGAGATATATATTATACTTACCTCCTACAACATATTTCAATCAAATATTATTTATTTGACAATTATTTTTTTTTAAATCAAAAAACTTCGCAACTTAACTTTTTAAGCATAACTTATCAATTCTCTCTTATCTGGAGGTCATTAAACCCTTTCTTATACATATACGTGTTACAATAAATAACGTAATTAATTATTTATTATAACACGCAATGGCTATGTAATTAAAGACGAAGTTAACCTAACCTATGTCACATTAAAAGTTACCCTACAGCTAGGTTTCATAAACTAGTCAAAAAGTAACCTAAAACGATTATAATATATAAATATTAATAATTTTAATTCTAGAAGGCATTTAGCCCTAATATATCAAACACGCTACAGTATATCAAGATCCAAAGCCACAAGAATAACGTCTCCCATAAATACCTATATCGCAGTTGACATCACACTAAATTCCTTGGGTCTCACACCACACTAGCATATGCATGTAAAACACTTTAGTCTGTCAGTTACATGGGAATTAACTGCCACGCAGAATTAGCAATTAGTTTTTAATTATCGTTAAATCAATACTAAGTGATCTTTATGTTTGAAATGATATTGAAAATATGTTTTTTTTGGAATTTTGGTTCTGATTTTGACCAGAAAGACATCTTTTTCATTAGAATTTATTCCAAAGTGCAATGCATAGCGTGTACACGACAAAAATATACGACATAAATATTAATCTAAAAAATATATATGTATGCCTATAACACTATACCTACTAAAGTTAAATATATATAATATATTAATATATGTGCAAAGGGTATTACGAAAATAGCAAGGACAAGACTAATCTAAAAATATCCAAATAGAAAATTTAGCTAAATAATTTTTTTTTCTATAACGTGTATAATTTATGTATAAATTACATGTCTAATCGAAATGCGTATTAGACGGGCATATTCGAAATGCGTTATACAAGCCAAATGAGAATATTTTTTTTAATAAAAAAAAAAAAGTTCTAGGCCTGCTAAAACCAATTCAAAATAAAGACATCATATAAAATATTTTTTTTGTATTTTTTTTTCAATTATTTTATATGAAAATTGAGTTCAAAATTTCCTTTATATCACAAATCACATATAAATAAGGGGACGTTCAAAAAAAACAGCGCCAGTATCATAAGCTCGGGTTTTGCACAAAAAGAAATACCCTGTAGAAGCATAATATAGAGAAAAAAGTACTTACCTATGCACTTACCTAAGTACTTACCTGTTATTACTATTATACACTTGTATAATTCACTATTATACAGTATAATTTAATACTATTAATATATTCGAGCTATTTACAAAGCTTTGAGGCTTCTTTTTATAAGAAAACCTCATCTTAAACCTATATGTATACACTTATTTTAGACTTGATGAATGGTGGAACAGCGTTGATGTTTGCATAACTGTTAAAAAATGAAAATATATCTATAATCTATAACTAAATTTAAAACTCTCTATATAATATAATATAAGATCATTTATAAATATTTCTTTTCTTTTCTTTTATTCACATATATATCTCAATAAACTATGTACGGTCGTTCACTTTCGATAAAGTTATATTTTTTTTTTATTTATTTATAAATAATCTTTACTAAAACTAGTTGGAAAAGGGATTATACAATGTTGGAATGTTATTTCTTATTACTACATGAATCTTACAGCTAAATCTTCTTTAAGATCTTTAACATGATAAATTATACAAGAAAAAAAATTGAGATCTTTTAGGCCAGTCGGTTTCTCGAGATCCTAATTTTAGACTTAAACCAAAAAAATAACCAAAATTTAATAAAAAAATCATTAAAAAAAAAGATTCGTTTATATATATTTGCAATAAGCAATGAGATCCTTTTTATAGTACTTCCCTAATTTTAATGTCTTTACTATTATAATAATATATACTAATTATATTTTAAAAATTTTAATTTCAATATTATCTATGCCTATATTTTTTATTAAGTATTTAAAATTAAGACTAAGATCTGTATATTATACATAATGTATGCCATGGTAGTGGGTTGGAATCCAATTTGCGGGATATTTTTTAATATACAGATGTTTCTCTTGTCTAAGTGGACAAGGTTATCGCCACAGAGCATACATTATCCTCTAAAATAACCTAAATTAAAATTTCTAACACTATTTTTTTTTTAATTATTATTATTTACTACCCTAAAGTACTTTAAATCCATAATAATAATGAAAAATGATAACTAAACTAAGGAAGCAAAATTCAGTTTATACAGCAAAAAAAACTAAATTAGACAATAGTAAGTTCTAGAATATAGTTATCGTTACATGAAGCATCATTGCATGTCTCGTTGCAAATTTCCTTCAGTACAACATTACCATTATCCTCTACAATGGTGTCTTTCATGGTTAAATTATTATTTTTGACGCTATCATTGCAATCACATGTGATACAATCATCGATGGCCATTGTGACAGTTGTGACGTCATTCTTGTCAGTTTCAACATAGTTTACGATGAGTTGGGCTGGGTTTGTGGGTCCATGCTTCTTCTTGCGACGACGGTTTTCTGTGAGGACTGGGAGACCCTTGATGCCGTCTGATGATGATGAGGTCTGACGATGGAAGTATTTGAAGTTCTTGCGTATTCCGCAACGGCAGCCGCTCAGTGCGTTTTCGCGCCTGTTGGAAAATATATTTTTTGTTTTTTAATTAAGAATAAAATTGGAAATTGACTTTGCAGCTTAGTTAGATAAAATCACTAATATAAACTGACTTTAATTTTTTTTTTGCAATTTGACGCGTTATTCTCGCATAGCAGGTAGTTAAAAAGAACCTAATGCCAAAACACTATCCCCCACTTTCCACCCAAACTCTATACCTTCCATTAATTCATCCAGATTGGACAACATATATATATTAATATATTTTCTATATTTATACTCACTCAGCAATAACCCGTTCCCTCTGCTCCAGTTGCAGGCGTACAGCACAAACTTCCATATATAGCTCGTTGGCTCGGGACAGCTGTTGTTCATACACATAGCGTACATCCCTTGCTTGCTTGATATCTTCACGGCGTTGAGCTATAGCATCTTTGGCGAGAGGCTTATCAGTCCTAAGTTATAAATTTAAATTTTTAGTGTGTTAAATTTTAAGGTTAGATACATAAAACTTATACAGCAATTCTTTTAATGATTACCCAACCTAAAAGATATTAAAAATTTTCCTACTTTTTTTAACCAAAACCATATCAAAATTCAATCTCCATAAATAACACTTACTTAGCATAAAGCCGTTCCATGCATTTGTGAACTTCCTGACGCCAGAGAACCTGTGTTGTATGGAACGCTTCCAAGTCCATAGCACAAAGATCTTCACCGGCCATCTCCAAATGTGCTGCAATTATCTTGAATGGTGGCCTAATAAAAAAAAATATATTAATTTTTATTTGTAATAATAAAATTAAAAAAATATTTGTTAATATGTTTACCTATTCCTAGGTATCCTATTCCAGCATTGATTGAGCAACAGCTGTATACTGCTAGGGCAAGTGGTAGGCACCGGTAATGCTATGGTATCAGTTCCAACGCCCCACATGATAGCATGGGTTTCCAGATTCTTATATGGGACTTCCTGAGTGAGTAGTTCCCACAGGACTACACCATAAGACCATACATCCACCCTCTCTGAACATGGCTCATGGCGTATAACTTCAGGGGCCATCCAAGCTACCGTACCAGTGAAACTCATGATGGCACTCACATCGTTCCATTCTCGACTGGTACCAAAATCGCTAACTTTCACAACCAGGTTATCGGCAATCAAAATGCTGAAACAAAAAAAAAATTGAGGCCCCATCATATGCAATGAGACAACATGTGAATGTAAAAGAGATTTGTTGTAATTTCGATTCCAACACTGAGGAATATTGTTAAGCTATTTTCATTTCCCTCAACTTTGTCTTACCAAGACTGTGCAGCTACCTGTGAAAAATACTAAAAACAAAAGCTCATATTTATTACAATTATAATGTAAATTAAACTTACTTTGGGCTTTTGAGATCTCGGTGTATAATTTTGTGTGAATGAAGATAGCTCATGCCGAGAGCAATGTCCCTTGACCAGCGCACAATCTGTTTTGGAGTGAAAGACACACCACTATGAAGAAACTCAAATAGTGGACCGTATTGACAATATTCCATTATAATGCAGTGAAACGGTGTAACGGTGCATACTCCTCGGAACCGAACTAAAAAAAAAATTGCAATCATTTATAAAGTAATAGTAATATATAGATCTTTTAAATAGTCTTTGTAAAGGCACGAGTCAAAGATATCCAATTCTGTTCTCCATTCAAATTTTTCATTAAAATTTAAATTATTTATACAATTTGTATACCTATATTTTCATGGTTAAGTTTCCTCAAATGTTTAATATTTGCTTCACTTTTGTCCCTTAGCTTTTTCACTGCAACCATTTCACCCTTAAGGTTACCACCAAATACGATTCCTTGAGCTCCAGAACCCAAATAAACTAAGTCAGTGAGACTCTCAAACGGAACTTCCCAGTCATTTTCTGTTTACAAAGAAAAAAACACCATAAGAACTTTAAACAATAATATATTATATGATTATTAATACATCATACTTCAAAGTTCATATCTTTGTTATAATTTGAATGTCACATTGCAGCATAAAGTCCTGGCAATTATTTATAATAAAAACAGTAATTGATTGCAATTAAAGTAATAATGATAACATTCACTTGCTCAAATGAAAGCATTCCTTTCATTATATAAATATAACAATATTTTTTTATTTGGTACTTTTTTGGTTGAAAAACAAAAAATATCATTTAACACAAGTAATTGAAAAAGCTACCATTACTATTAAAATAATATTATTTTATTGAAATTAAACATTTGTTTGTATCAATAACAATACCATAAAATAAATATGATATAAGTGATAAAAAACTAAACTAATGAATAATTAATCACTTTAATATTCTATAACAGTATATCAAAACAAAATAAAAGTGAACAAAACATAAGCAAATTTCGAAAAATGTCGCCATTGCGAAGCTTCAGTTCATAAAAAAAGAAAAATCAATAATGCAAGGTAGATGGAGGCTGCTTGGGGCTATGCAATTGGTATTTGCAAGAAAATCAATCATTTCCCCCCTTTCCCCCAAATGGACCTGCGTGGCGCATCGACCTTGGATGCGTCCCTGTAATTGCATCGAAGCGAATGAGCCCTGGGAATATTTACGTATTACATACATATATATAATACATTAAAACATACAATTACCTTGCGATTCCTCGAAGTCTGGACTTTTGAAAAGAGACCAAACAGTCGATAAACATTCCATCACACCACTCATCCAAAATAATGTCTTTTTGTCACGCTCTAAAGCTGGAGAACCGAAACCAGGATACTCATCTTTCATTGTGTAAGGTGTAGCGTTAAATTCGATCTGCGCTAATGGATCCATCTTTTGTTTAGATTATGAGAATATGAAAAAAAACACAAATATTTCACACAAGACAATCAAATATGCACTGAACTACACGTTCTTAAATACGTCCGAGCACGTTTTCATTATGGAAACGCGAACATGAATGAAGATTTTAGTATGAAGCCAAGGTAGCGGTATGAAAGGGGAGGACGCGAAGTTCCATTTTTAACTCTGGTATACACAAATTCTCTATGGTAGAAATATAACATTTTTATATTATTATTATTTTATTAATAAATAAAGAGAATAATTGATGTATAGCATAATGATTTATTGAAAATCGTGTGTGGTAACAATTAAATCTAAACGTGGAGAAGCTACATTCTCGATTAAATATTTTAAGTATATATATATTTAATGGAAATCGGCAAAGTGAAAATGTATAAAATTCAATATTAAGTTACAAGAACAACACAATAAAATCTCATAATTATATTTTACGTTTCGATTTGTTTTAATTTGTGCAATAGTCGCCAAAAAAATTTTGGAAAGTACCCTTGTATAATCAATATGAAAAATAATATATATAAAAAAAATGTAAGTGATTGAAATAACTTTTTAGTTCAATAATTGCTACCGAGAGTGAGTAAGCCACCATTCAATGTGTAAATACAATTTATAATCTGTATAATCACTAGTTGTCAAATTTGAGACATCAAGTGCTGAAGGTGCGTTGAACGTTTTCCACAATTTATCAAAACTTAGGTGGATAATTTTCCATCAACTGCTGAAACTAGTTTGGTACAAGTATTGACTATCAGTTACTTTATAAAAAATAAAATAAGCCTTTATTGCTGTAAGTATTTAACAATATGGTTTTACTTATTTATTTTACCGATTGTACTATCCTATTACTACTTTATTTTCCTTAATTAATTATATGCGAAGACGAACTGCTTTCGTCAACAGCTTGTCTTTCGACATAGGCCTCCTCTAAACTCTTCCATTTCTCTCTATGTCTCGCAATCCTCATTCATTCTGTAGTAGCTACTTTTTTAATATCATCTTCCCAACGGTTTATTTGTCGCCCTTTATTTCTTTTACCAATTCTGGGGTACCACTCTGATTGTTTTGGTCCATTTCTCAGTTGTTTCTCTTAACATATGCCCTGTCCATTTCCATTTTAAAGTCTTGCATGTTGTTTTTGTGTCTCTAAATTTTGTTGTTTTTTATTTCTTTTAGTTTTAATTTATCTTTCCTCTTATCGCCAGTTTATCTTTTATTGCCATATCCTTACTTTTCATTACTTTCCTTAGTGACCAATACCTTTTCCACGTGTTAGCTATCCTTCTATCAATTTCTTTTTGCATGGTATCTTTCGCGGCTATAAGCTGTCCCAAATATATGTATTCTTCAACATAATCTATTTTCTCATTATTAACTGTGATATTGTATGTCTGCAAACTGTTAGTTAATATTTTGGTTTTTGTTGTGTTCATTGTGAGCACAGCTTTCATGCTTTCATTTGGCAGCTGTTATAGCTATATATAATATATAATAAATAATATATAAAAAAAAATTATACACATTTGACATCAAACTTATAGGTATATAGTTCTCTATTTCCCCTTCGTCTCCTTTCTTATGTAATAGTATTATTGTAGATTAAGTCCAATCTTTGGGGATATTTTCAGTCTCTATTATTTTGTTAAATATATCGGTTAAAATAGGAGCTATAGGTGTTATAGATTTTAATAGTTCATTTGAAATCTGATCTGAACCTGGAGTCTTGTCATTCTTTTGTGTACAATTGCTCTAATTGTTTCCTCTTTTAATAGCTTAGGGATTGATTCTAAATTTGTAATAATTATATTTCTTGTTACTTCTTTATGATTCTTACTTTGATAGAGATTTTTATAATATTCTGTGGCTACTTTAACTATTTCTGCTCTTTTATTTGTGTAGTATGTCATTTTTATTTTTTACCCTTAACATCCAATCTTTCTTGCTTTTTAATTCTTTAATTGCTTTTTTTATACCACCAGTTCTTTCAATGTATTTGCTAAGTGTATAAGTAAGTGTAAGGATTGGTAGTTGTCTCTTTGCGTCCTTTTCTGTTAGTTCTTGTAAGTTATTGGGACTGCCGGTACATAAAAGGGCTGAATTATCTGTACGAAATGATCTTTTGTTTTTTATTGACATTCCTGTTATTTTAGCGCGAACCATTTTATGGTCAAAATTGAAATTTAGGTTGTGTATTACTGACACATTTTAATAGCTTTGGCATATTAGACATTATGAAATCGATTTCATTTTTATTTAGCCCATTTAGGAAAATCTATTTCCATCTCTTTGTATTCTTTTCCTTATAAAAACTGTTCAAGGTCTTAAGTTTGTTTTCTAAAGCGTTACTTTATAAACAGTTATTAAATAAATTTGAAACATCACATATTGATAGCTTACTGAACAAGTTATTAAGAGTATCGTAGTTATTATTAAATGTTTTCTAATTTGGAGTAAATATTTCCAATTCATTGATAAGGTAAATCTTATGTGCTGGTTTCGTTATAAAGTTAAAAAAACTATATACAGATGATCATACTTACATAGAATTCCTTATAATAATACTAGCTATGTAACTTTTCAGATATTTTCCTGTTATTGCAATCTAAATACACCAGTTTACAAATAGCTATGGATAAAAAATTATCATTTACGGAGTTGTATGCCATTTACAAGAAATGGGTCATTAGTAACCCTGGAATAGTGACTGATGTGGAAACAGTTGCGACATGGTCATCCTACTTTGTAGCAGGTAAAATAAATAAATCACCGATTATTTCCGAACTCGTCTACTCATTATCGAAACTACTGTCACTATTTAATGACAGACTCATAAAAGAAGCTTATGGAGATGAATTAAATTATGGCTTACAAGAGCAAATAAAACTATGGCTTACTATAATCCATTATTGTGAAGTTTTTGTAGAGCTTGTAGTAAGAAACAGATGGGGTATAAAAGGAAAATGGACTGCAACATCTTTGATTCAGATGTTTAAATGTGCATCAGCCATTGTGTTGTTGTATAGATACAAGGAAATACCTATACAGCACCCACCTGTACCAGCTTTACATAGAAAGTCATTTGCTGAAAGTAAAAATGTCAATGATATTTCCAATTCATTTTTTACTTTACGAAGATCAGGCAGAGTCCTAAGGCGTGTTGATGGAGCACCACCTCTAGCTTTAAGAGACTGGCAGCCTTTGAAAATAAAAGAGGACACCATATCACCTTCCATTGAAGGGAAAGATCTGTTTCATGCAGAATTGTTGCATATTTTAAAGCCTCTTGTCCATATTGCCGCAATGAGAATATTTGGAAGCAAGTCTTGGACGCAGTGGCTTGTAGCTTTAGGCATAGACATGGCCAGTTCTAAGTTATATAATCGACATATGGATAATTTGACTTATGAACAAAGATTAGAGTTAAGTAGAAGAAAACTTGGATTAGTTTTATATCTACTTCGCAGTCCGATGTACAATGGTTATTCTAAGAATGTAATTGAAAGTGTTTTGAAATCAACTTCAAACAAAATACCAATGCTTTCATTTATTTGCAGTCCCATCATTCAATACCTAAACCACTGGCAAGATATTTACTTCTATATGTGGGCTTCATAGATATTAATAAATTAACTTCCTTTTATAATATTTAATTAATTTAATTTGATAAACTACACTTAAAAAACAATTTTGGATATTAATTGAATATTGTGAAGCAATTGTGGTGCAGTAGGACAACCTATTGGTAAACATGATTGATTATGGGTTCGATTTACATTTGAGAGAATGAATGTTTAAATTATTTTCATTTCTCACCCTCTTGTAACAGAGCACAACATTGAGTTCCGCCACCTCAACTCTTAATGACTATGATTTTGGGTTGAAAGCAAAGTGTCTTGATATTATGTTCTCGCTTTACTTAAATGTTGTAATAGTACAATATATAAATGAATAATAAATACAATTTCGGGCATTAAAATAATTTAGTCATGTGGTTTATAAATAGATAATTATTATTCATTTATAAATTATCCTTCAAATTAAACTGTTTTGTAAGAAATATTTTCTATGTGTGCCTTTAGTGTAAATGTATGCAAGATCTATAATAGTTAAAAATTAAGAATTAGTAAAATTTTAAATATTTTCTATATATTAAAAAAAGATTTATTTTTTGAACTTAATTTTTTTATATAAGGCATAATATACAACTCATTCGGTTAAAACAGAAAAAAAAAACACTATTAGAATAGGAGCCAATTTTTTTTATTAGATTTTTAAATAAATACAATAGAATAATTTAATTTATATCATGTGGAGGGTTTTGTTGTGGTTTACTTAGTTGTTATCTAGTTTATGTGTTAAGGATATGGTTTATATTCATTTACTGTTTTAAAGAAGGCTTCTTTGGAAGTATGGTATATGATTTTAATATAAAAAAATAATCAGGGCTGTCACTTTATTTATTTACTGAATGTTTTTTTAAGCAGTGACATTTTATATATTTAAATATAATAATTTTGTAATATTGTTTTATGTAAAATGTTTGTACAAGATTACTTTATCTTGTAAAGTAACCTTTAACTTTTATTCCAGTTAAAAAGGCTTTCCTTGTAATTTTAATTTAATTTTCCTTGTAATTGTAACTTGTTAAATTTTTTAACAAAATGTTATTTTAATAAATTTGTTTTATTGCTTGCCCGTTTGTAACCAAATAAATAATATATTTTTTTAAATAAACTAAATATATTTGAAAACATTATTTAAAAAAAAAATGCCTCGAACTTTTATACTCCTGGTATATATCCTATTTACGACTGATTGTTAAAATAGTATCTTATATTTATATATTTACATACAGAAAATACTAAAGTCCATTTATTATGTTAAGTATAATACAAAACTATATATATATTAAAATTTTATAGTACTTGTGATATTTTTTGTTGGAATATCAATTGATTTTATAGTTGGTCAACTGACTTGTTAAATTATCAAGTTGTTTTATAGATTGTCAATTGATTATTATACAAAAACTAGTCTTACAATTAGTATGTCTTTTGACTTTTACTATAAAATGGTTGCCGCCACTCATACTGTGTTTAAGCCACTAAAATCCAACAGGGTATCCAACGCTCTACCCAGTAGGCTTAAGCTCGGGCCGAGTGAAAGCAAGGTCCCCCACTACAAGCAGTGTACGCAAGCAGAGGTTCGGCCTCACAGGAGGCGCCCTTGCGACACTGCAGTTCTAAGTTGATGTTCCTCCTCCCAAGGAGACCAAGCCAGGGTCAGAGCTCCTCAAGCTCAGCCCCCCACAAAACCCGGTGACGCTGTAGAGGCCAATAGGGCCAACAGCGTACTACACAGTCGAAAAAAAACAAATCATACTGTGTTCTTTACGTGTAAGAACTTTCGAGTCGAAAAGCAGTCTCTTCGAGTATTCTTTCTTTTCGGTGAAATATAATTACGTAATTTAAAAAACCGAATGACCGTTTTATTTACCCTAACCTTCTATATTTTTAATATAACATGGGTTTATTTAAATAAAAACGTATAGCACATTTAAGATTCTTTATTTATTGATAATTTTCATACAATTATAGTAAATGATAAAATTATTCTAATATCCAAGGGCTTACGAAACTATGTTTTCATCAGGAAAGTATAGTAACATCGAGAAGACATTGATATACTATGAATAAAATATAAATTGATCGTCGACTTAGTTTCACAATAACAAGCAGAACAAAACAACATCTCTTACAAGAAAAGTTTGAGATTTCATGTAGTAAATAAAGACGACAGTAACTATTATATAACACCTAGCTAGTTCCTTTCGGAATACTTCCCCTACGACCTTTATTATATTATAGTAATCAGATATATGTACATAGTATGCAAAAAAAATATAAACACTCTTAGTATTTAAATTTCATAATAATATTTTGTACATAGAAATATAACATTATCTTAATTAAAATGGCCAAAAAAATACGTTTAGTAGGCAACACTTATCAAGTAAAATATATTATTTTCTAATAAGCCGCGCGTAGAAAAGAAATAAAACGTAAAACGATTGCGATGGTAAATTTAATTTGCACACCGTCTCAGAGGACCGTCTAAAAATATATAAATAGTATACTTTATTTATATAAAAATAATTATACAACAGTCTAGATACATAGGACGTTTGTTTATTATAGTTTGTTTTAAAAAACGCAAATCATAAGAGATGGTCGCTCTCCGTTGAAATAGTAATAAAAATAATCTATCTCCCGGTCGATTATTATAAGATTACATATACCATCATCTTAAAAGCAAAATTACAATAATAAATGCGAAAACAAGTCAGTCATTTTCTTGCCATAAAAAAGAATAACAATCAAAATTAAATTCGATCGAATAACTTGTTTCAATTGAAAATTAAAATAAATATTCAATGTACATATATATGTAAATATCGTGATTTATTTAATATTTTCTTATAAAGAAATCTTAAATTTAAACATAATAAGTGATTGAGCATTTTACTAATATATACAGATTAGTCTTGCAAGTTTCAGTGGTGATGTTGTACATATAAATAAATAAATATATTTTGAATCCTTATGCTTATTTTCTTTTTGGAATATAATAATTTCTTATTTAAGCCTCAATAGATAATTAAATTTAAAAAAAGTTGATGTCCGCCATTTTGGACGCAATGTCTATTTGGGCGGCAATTAAAAACGCAATGATTTCTCACTATGCTCTCATTAAAAAAATAAAATGTATTTTTTTAGTTTTTTTTTCAATTAATAAGTAAAGTTGTTATTTCCAATATGTATGTAATTTTTATTCCTATGCACGTTACAAAAAAAAATTAACATAAGAATTCAGCGAAGAAATTTATACTGTTTAGGCTCTTTTATTTACTACTTTAATTAAATAAATATTTCGTTAAAAAATAGTTATAAAACAAAATGGCTACCATACCTGGTATTTAATTGATATTGTCAATAGTACACTAGAATGGTTCAATGAGTTTTGCAAACGAATAACAAAGAAAAGATCAGGCATTTTGTGTATACAAAAAAAAGTGAAATTTAATTTTTTAAACGTTTTACGTAAAGGTCTGGAAACGAATACATATAAAACCTATATTTATAAGACCAATAAATACTTTTCCTTTTATTAAAATAATAATGTAAAAATTATTTATCTAATCAATTTGATAAACAAATTTAAATAAATTTTATTTATTTATTTACTCAAATTAGGCTTTACGCGCACCTGATCTTAGTCATGAGAATATATATATATTTTTTTAAATTTGAATGATTAATGTTTCAACAACCATACTAATTTTGTGCCAGACTTATTTAAAAGTCACTTAAAACACTACTGTCGATTGGCACCTAGTGTCTGTAATGGTTAGAAATATAAAGGAATTTTTGATATGGCATCAAAAAATTGAATATATAATGTAAACTGAGAGCGCCTTTCAGGCTTTACCTGAAATATCAGAAAAATAAAAAAAATACAATATACGTCAACGGTACGAAAAAAGCTGTAATATAAAAAAGCTGCAACGGATGGACAGTATTCGAGAATTAACCTAATTTAGTTATTAACAGCATAATAATATTCTTTGAAAATGACAACAGGTAAAAAGTTGGATTATAAAAATGTTATTATAGTTTATAAGCGTAACAGTTATTCATTACAGGTCGAGCTCTTGCAGGATAAATGAACTATGCACTCCTTAAAAATTCGTCATGAGGTTAAAAAACAGCTGCTTTCAAATAAATATAATAAAATACATTTTTAAAATATGTGTTTCTATGATGGCAGGATTACATTACTGAGTATCATACCATATTAGGGCCATATTTTCTTATTTAGTGACAAAATATATAACTTTTGGTTCTCATAGGATTAATATACAATAAGTGTGCTTCATTAATTAAAGAATAAAGAAAATAATACTTGCTCTCTATATATAAATAGGTAAATTTAAACTTGTTTGAAGCTTAACAGATACTTTCGCGTGATAATAGAACAAAGACATCAAAATATTCAATATATATATATATATATATATATATATATATATATATATATATATATATATATATATCTTCAATATATATATATCTTATTAATTAACTACATAAGCAATTACTAATACAACTCCTTTACGGATTAATTTAAATGACATCAAAATGACATATTTCAACTATTGCAATAAAGGGGAAACACGTTTGTACTACATACGTATAATGAAAAAATAATGAACATTTATAAATTCAAAATCTATGTCTACTGATAATTGCACAGCAGCAAGTGTTTGTAGCATATATCCTTTTCTGTCATCTGAAATAAACACAAGGGAGAATGAAAATTGGTTGAAAAATAGTTAAAGAAAATGAAAAGGAGGTCCTCGTGGCATAATGAGACAGTGTTTGACTGTAAACGCGTTTGGTTGTGGGTTCAATTCTCACACAGTGAAAATGATCAAATATATATACATTAGATTCACGCTGTATCCCGCATATAGGCAGAGGGAACCTGAGAACCTAGTGTTAAGACACTCCGTTCCCCATTTTCCACCGAATTGAGGCATTGTGTGCTGAGTGGCGGTACTCAACGCCGCGCTTTGCCTTGTTACCAAACTCAGGAAATGAAATTAATAAACTTTTACATTTCCTAGAGTGGGAATCGAATCCACAACCTGTCGCGTTTACAGTCGCACGCTAGTGCTTTTGCGCAACGACAAGCGTTCATTATATTTAAAATATCTAATTTACTAGACAACGCGCGCCATTGTCTTTTGCAATTCAACACACAATGTTTCGATTTTGAGCGAAAATAGAGAACGGAGTGTCTTTACATTGAGTTCTCTGCAATTCAAGTGCAGATTAAAAAAAGTGAACATTGGAAATGTTACAAAAATTCAATAAATTTGAACAGTGGCTAGACAAACGGTGAAGTAAAAGCGTTCGTGACACAATCGAGCGCTTCCTTTTGTTTTCGCACGTCCGATATTAAAAGCAAATACAGAAATTTCGCCGACGCCCTCTAAAAACGCTGATACGTTGAACGTTGATTCTTTTATTGCAAATAGAATATGAATAGTGCGAATGGGAAAATTGCATACACGTTTCAAATATTCATTCAAAGTTTTTTTTATTAAATTAAATCTTACGTCCATATGTTCTGTTTTTTGAATCGAAATGAAACTTTTTTCAAGTCCAACTAATCAACGATCGACATATCTTTCAGCAAATACAATTCGCTAAGCCCAAATAACAGCATATCAGTAATAAAGATTATTAAATTTTATTAAAGAAGTTTAGTAGAATTTAATTTCTTCTTCTGACTTTAGTAAACAATAAAAACGATTAAAATATCGAAGATAACAGGATTTGAACCTGCACTGCTTAAATAACAAGCCAAAGCGCTCCAGTCGCCTAGCTTAAGTTTAAATATTGCTTATTATACAAAATAAAACCACATAAACAATAGAAATAAGTATAAAAAATATTACATATCATTCCAGAATATAAGTACTCGAAACAATGCTTAGGACATCTCTGCCTACCTTGCTACAAGAAAAAAACAAAGAAAAGAAATATAAATATATGTATATACCAAGCAAGTGTCCTTAGTTATTGAGCCAGTCCCAGGAGTCGTCATCGCGTTTCTTCTTAATGGTGATGCTCTTGATGTCGGGCGGTGGGCTCGACACACCGACCTGCGATAAGTCTCGTGAGTCCAAGTTGTTGCGGGCAGCGACCGATGGCACTATGCCGGGCTGGGTTTGCTCGCTCCTGTAAGCGTTGCAATTGTTGTTTTATTATTATGTTTCAAATGTCTTTTTTAAATCGATATTTATATAAAAAAAAATATATTTATATATAAAATAATTTTAACGTCTTCCGTGGCACAAGCGTGCAGGCAAGCGGCAGGAAATGTAAAAGTTTAGTATTTTCATTTCCTGGGTTTGGTAACAAGGCAAAGCGCGGCGTTGGGTTCCACCACTCAGAACGCAATGCCTCAATTCAGCGGAAAGTGGAGAACGAAAATGTTAGAAGAGAACGGAGTGTCTTAACACTAGGTCTTCTAGTTCTCTCTGCCTACCCTGCTATATGCGGGATACATACGATAGCTATAAAAAAAATGGACGGAAATAATTTGACGATTCCTTGGGGAGTGTAGAGAAGCATTAAAAGAGTATTTCTCGAAATTTTAATAGAAATAAAAAAGAGGATTTACGTTTTATAGTAGCAATCGATGTCGCGAACAATTAATTTAATTATTAATGTAGGTTTGTTTGTCACGCTTTCACACCAAAACTACTCAATCGATCATCGTTAAGCTTTGTACTCTAATTCTTAGATCTATTAAAAAGGATATAGGCCACTTTTTATAAAAAAAAATATCACAAATTTTGGCAGTAATGATTGTTTATCAAAATATTTGAAAATCTAGTTACTTCAAAGCCTTAAAATTAACGTGTAACACAATACACTATAGTATATATTATGGACTGTTATTGACCACGCGAGCGAAGCCGCGGGTAACAAGCAGTTCATTAAATATAATTCGATTTTTTTGTTTAAATAAAATATTGGTGTACATATTGTTATTATTTTCCATTTCCATTACTTTAAACATTAAGGAACCTTGCAATTATGATGATTACTTTTCTTGATAATATTATTTTTTGTCCTAGTGATTTTTTGATACAATTATTTGATATTCAGCTAAATATCTGTAAACCACTTCAATTTTTTAAAGTTTCATTCTAAAAAAATATATTAAAAAGTGAGTTTAAGCCTATAAGCGCACCACAGGCGCTGGTACCTGGTACCATAGATTCTCCATATTAAAACGTAAGTCATCAACGCACTATTTATGTAATTATGTTCTATTTATAACACAATTTCAATGTTCTGCCCTACATACAACAAGTTGAGTACACTTTAGAAAACTGCTAATTAGAAAAAACCAATTATAAACTTTTCAGGTTTTTAATTAGTTTTTATAGTAACTTAAGAAAAGCTAAGCTTCACATTTTTTTTCGCATAGCAGGGTAGGCAGAGAGAACCTAGTGTCAGGACCATACGTTACTGGCTTCCCGCCCGAAGGGACATTGCGTGTTGAGTGACGAAACTCAACGCCACGCTTTACCTTACCAAAACGGGAAACCCGTGGAAATCGAACCCAAATCATCACTGTTAACCGTCCAACATTGACCCACTGTGCCACGATGGTCTCAAAACGTAATCTTGTATGCAATATTTAGATAAATAATATAATCTTCGGATATTTAATCCAAGGAAAAATATCAAAAGATAATTTAATTAAAATTTTATATTCAATTAAGTAATAAAACAAGCGTGAAGCACAATATTATAACTCGGAAACCACGTCCTCCGTACACAAAGCATTCTCTTGTCATGTCTTCGTTACGAAGTTTAGCTCAGCTAGGTATATCCTATTAATACTTGTTCCAACTTTTGTTCAGTTCCACTCCGCGGTGAAGTTGTGAGGAGAGACTCGTATGAGTGTGGTTTGTATAATTAGATATACGAACCGAGTTGGTACTACCAATAATACCACTTTCAGTCTTTACTTAGCAAAATTACTTGTCGTATAACGGTAAATTTAAAACTGAATGAATGGATTACATGAATAAGTAGCCCCATTGACGTGTTAATTACGCGTTCCTTAGCAACGTGTATATCACTTTATTCATTAAATGTAAGTTATATTAAGTTTACTAATTGAATGTATTTCTGATACATCATCGGATAAAAAAAAATGTTTTTACATTTCTTCTCCATGTTACCATACGAGGTGTGTTCAAAAAGTAAGGTGACTGTGAAATTTGGCGGGCAACGTACTTTCGATTATCGATTTTTTTATTTTGTTATGTTGGTACACTCTTCCTGAACATCTGTACCAAGTTTCAAGTGTATAGCATTTTTTGTTTGGTTGGGAGAGGCGTAAAGGTTATAAGTGTTTTGCGTGCTCGGCGATTTCTTGCTATCGAAAAATATGGATTTGCATCAAATTTTGTGTAAAAAATAAAATAAAGTGCTCCGAAACACTTAAAATGTTGACAGTGGCATACGGTGAAACTGTTCTGAGTAAAAAAAATGTTTACAAGTGGTACAAACTCTTCCAAGATGGCCGGGAAGATGCCAATGACGAGCCTCGCTCTGGACGCCCAAGCACGTCAACAACTGATGAAAACGTTCAAGCAGTGAAGAAAATTGTTCTGGAAAATCGTCGAATCACTATCAGAGAAGTTGCTGAGGATGTTGGTATATCGCTTGGCTCGTGCCATGAAATTTTTTCTAACGTTTTGGGCATGAGACGTGTGTCAGCGAAGTTTGTTCCGAAATTGCTCATCATTCATCTTTGCTGGTGAGAGATTTTTTGGCCAAAAACAACACCACAATCATGCCTCAGCAATAAATATTTTTTCTTAAAAATACAAAGTCACCTTACTTTTTGAACACACCTCGTACATTACCAATTTTCATATTCCGACACGTCCGCTCAGTTCATAAAAAGGGATTCAATTTTTTTTCCTTCACCTATTATATTATTAATGATAAAGAGATATGAAATACAAGAATCAATGATACTGGAGGAAGGTCACGTAAAAAACATGAGGACCCCCCCGGAGGGCATGCATGGACCGTGGCGTTTGGCGCTCCTTTCTATCTGACTACCCCGCTAGGGATAAAGCGTGAAGTTAGGATAGGATAGGAAATACAAGAAAACATTTTATAACTATTGTTCGCTTTTGTTATTGCGCACTGTTGATCAACTATACCGCTTCAACTATGGTTAGGTATTATGTACGGTAGTTAGTTTAACTCCTATTCAGGGCCATATTTATATTTTGTTTCCCTGTACTGATTAGATAAAGTGCCAATAATGATGTAACGTATTGGATGACGCGGGAGATTTATAGAGATAACGAAATAAAATACTTATTATATACTAAAAAAATCACGCAAAATATATATATATGACATTAGTATGAAAATATTGTGTCATCATCGGACCTAATGAAAATTGTCAAGAAAATCCGACATCAAAAAGTGTGTCAAAAACATTGTGAATGTAGGTCAAAATTTAAAGCATTCGCGAATGTATTAGAAGTATAACAAAATTGTAAACCGTACCGTACTTAATTACACTTGACATTCATTGCATCGCTTGGTCGAAAATGTGAACGTCAAAAGCTAATTTGCATAGTTAACCAAATTGGCTATGCTCAAACATTCCCGGAAAAGCCCAGTTACGTCCATGCAACTTCATTGTATGATGTAGAGTCTAGAGTGAGGTAATTGTAGTCTATTAATATCCTTCTGAGATATCTGGGCAACAGCTTAGTTGTTTAATTAGGCCATACGTCCCTGGTCTCTTTCTGAATATTTACCGATATATATATATATATATATATATATATGTATATGTCTTCATTAATACAAAGTTTGAAATAAAAACAGTTATAAGACAATTAATAATACTTAATTTTGATTTGTAGCTAATTAAAATTATATATTATCTTAATTTTTTAGCTCGATCAAGCCTAAGCGTTACACGACAAATCACTAAAAAATCACTTTTAGCACCCTATCTAGAAGGCCTAGATCGGACTGGACAAAGCAAAGCCCCCAGCACTAACAGTGTACTCAAGCCGAAGATCGGTCTCAGGAGGTATCCTTGCAACATTGTGGCTCTTATTCGATAGTCTCCTTCCAAAGATTCTAAGCTAAGGTCAGAGCTATTTTAACTAGGCCTACCCCAAAAACCCGGGAACGCTGTAGAAGCCACTAGGACCAACAGTATACTACACGATAAAAAGCGATTTTATTATTTTCGCATTTTAAGGAATAGGCAGAACCCAATGTCATAATCTCAGCAGACCGGAACTACATCTATTTATATAATAAATATAAATATAATAAATATAAACATAGTCATATCTTAAGCACAGCTACAGTTGATACAGACACGTCCCGACCCGGCCACGAATATCGTTAAATCAATCGAATAATTATTGCTAGACAAACCGCTCGCTTAATCTAGTAAGTGAGATTGAACCCGGTAATCAATATGCGCCGCTAATCCCGCTAATCGTTTCTGAAATAGACGAAGTTATCGAGATAGTTTCTATTCCAACCAAGAAAGTAATTAACCTTGGGTTGACGTTGTTAAATTATATTGCAGTGTATCGCAAGATTTCCAAATTTATCAAATATTTACTGTAAACCAATATTGTAAACAAACTGATTGCATAAAAAAACTTTAAAGTAAAAGATTTTTTTTTTGTATAATGTGGCGTAGGGACACGTTGTTAAGACGTTTTAACTTAAAAAATATATTCTATGAATCAGGCTTTTAAATCGAGATAAATTTCAAGAACAATTTTTATCGTAAAGTTTCTTGGGCAAAAAATGTTTCGGTCTCAAAATGAGTTGATTCTCACGCATTCATAAAATTACTGATCAACTCTTTTGTACTACATTCTTTATTTTGGGAGATTTTATATTTAAGCATTTCTCGCATTTGGCAGCAAGACACTCCGTGTCCGTCCATTTGAATTTGTCCATTTATAACACTATAACGATGCATTTCATCTTATTTGTACTATGACGCAAAGTGTCTAGATTTGAAAGGTTTTTAAAGAGTTAAGAAACTATGAAGGTCAATGGATACGATCTATTCGATCTCAAAATTATGAATTTGAAATACAAAAATTACATAATACAGTACAAATATCTTAAATATTTCTTATCAAGGAGTTATCAAAGTCTCACAAAATTTACAATTGTTTTTTAGCATGTCCACTGACATGTGACCTGAAGATGTCCCTAGCATGTAAATAAAAAAGAACTTGTTTATTTACGTTCCATTCGAAAACTATTAATACTAGAAAACTATTTTTCTTGGCAAGAAAAAATTGGTAAAAGCTTTGTTTATATTTATTTATCTTTCATTTCTTTATGTAAAGAAGAATATATCATTTTAAATAAACAAAAAAAAACTATCGATCGCTACAAAACTAAAATTTCATATGACCTGATTTATATTGATGTTAGAATTATGATATCAGTATAACCAATCCGATTAGATCTAGTTAACTTAAAAGGAATCGCAGTTACAATTGCAAATGCATTGAAACGGACGCGAAGGCAATTTAAAATGGCAGCTCCTAGAGACCGTTCTGTAGATCCATTACCTAATTGAGGCATGCACAATCGTCGTTGAATTGACGGTGCCTGATGGATGCAATAGGTGTCGCCAACGGTCTAAATTGGTTGATCGGTTCAAAGTAATTTTGTACTTGCGTCAAGATTTCTCGCCATTGTGATATAAATGGCAAATAAAACGCAGCTACAGAGAAAACGTTTCGTAATATGGCACAAGAGCTTCTTAAGTCGAAGTACAAGTATTATTTGTTGACGAATGGATTTTTTATAATTTATCGCTACCCACACTAGATTATGTAAAAAATATATTATCAATAGAAATTTTATTAATATTATTTTTATCGTTAATGCCAGACATGAAAAATACGTATCATAAATAACATTTCTTAGTAAACATCACTCATTTATCTATTAAACTATCTCTTATTACTCCACTATGTTAGAAGAATTAGCTAATATTAAAAAAAAAATCGGAATAAAATAAAGAAAACTAGATTTCATTGGCGACATCCGTTCATAAATTACTTTGTAAATAGTAATACATTGTAATAGTGTTAGATTGATATTTATATCCGCCAGTTGAAAAATGATATACGTTTTAACATAAATCAAGAGTCCAAATATATTTATATTTTTTGTAATTTCATAAATTTGAATGGGTTAATATAAACATATTTTAGTCGGAGACCCTTTTTAATATCTTGACCTGAGAACCTAGTGTAAAGATACTTCGTTCTAATAACATTTCTGTTACCCAACGAGTAACAACGAAAGCGAAGAAACGATAATAACTTCACGCTGCATCCCGCAAGTAGCGGGGGAGGCAGAGGGAACCTGAGAACCTAGTGTTAAGACACTCCGTCAACAATTCCGTTCCCCAGTTTCCGCCGAATTGAGGCATTGCGTTCTGAGTGGCGGAAATCAACGTCGCGCTTTGCCTTGTTACCAGCGCGAGGAAATGAAAATACTAAATATTAATTATTATAAATATTTTATATTTCACTTTTTGGAGTGGGAATCAAACCCTAACCAGTCGCGTTTACAGTTGCACGCCTGTGCCTCGGCGCCATAGTCATTCCAGCCAGATTCTAATTATAATAATCGTTCTTTTTTTCATTCAACACCTTAATTTCCTAACCCAATCTATTAAAAAGAAAGAACTACAAACTAAAACGACATACACAAAACCTAAAAAAAAAAAAAGCACTGACCATTTGGAGTAGGGCTCAGATGTAGAATTCTTCATAGCGCCGTAGCTAGGTGACTGGAAGAGGGTGCTCGAGTTGCTTGCGCGGCGTAGTTCACTTGTGCCGCCAAGAGAGCTCCAACCGCCGCGGTTGTTCACCTAAAAAACAGTATATTAAAATAATATCACCTACATTCTTATATTACTAAGAACTTTATTCTCTCCTTCCTTCCTTTCCAGAGAATAAAGTACGATTTGGTAACGATTTGGTAAAATATTATAAAGTAATAACTTAATTTAATTAGTTAATATAAATTATTAATTTGATTATTATCTTTTTTCTGCCTTAGTTAGATAAAGCGCGGCGTTGAGTTCCGCCACACGAATGAAACAATATGTCAAATTCGGTGAAAAAGGCGAAAGAAGTGTTTTAACGTTTTTTATCGATAATTTAAACATCACCTCAACCATTATATGTTAAACATATTTAGAAAACGTATATATTTTTTTGAACGCAGCAGGACTCGAATCCGCGCCTCTTGGAAACTCCTAGCTCTTTGACCACTAATCTTCTCACTTTCTTATACGCTTGTTACAACTTATTTATGTTGTTAGCATCTTTAGAGAAATTTTTGAAAATTTCTGCTACCCAAAGATTATTTTAAAGAACGATCATTTGGCAAGAGAGAACTCTATTTAATAAATATTTTTGATAATGAAACGAAATACATATTTAGAAGTCGTATAAAAATCAATTATTTATTTATACATACGGTTTGATTTTGTGATTAACACTCGAAAACAACAAAAATCTTGAAGTCAGTTTAGTTCTTTAACTAGGGCGCTTCGAACGAGCCAATTCAAAAATCTTTATATGTAAATTATTATACACTACGAATATTAACAAGAACTTTAAAACCTATGGCGCTAAACAATAGATAGCGTTCCATAAAATCAATGTAATAACTTCGTGACCGACAATATCAATATCGTGCTAGTACCTTAAACAAACAGCTAAACTTTCATCCTATTCATATTATAAATGTGAAAGTTTGTGAGACGAGTGGATGGAAATTTGTTATTCCTCAACGCAAAAATTACTGAACAGATTTAGATGAAGATTTATATTAATATAGTTTATAAATCAGAAAAACGTAACGATAAGTGTTTAATATACTTGATAGATAACTTTAATAACGTCTTTAAGGAATATACCATCGATAACTTTAAAACAAACATTCAGATATATATGTATGTACATACTTAAATTCCGTATATAAATTAGAACCTAGCAGGATTCGAACTCCCACCTCTTGAACATTGTTAATATGTTATAACCAAATAATTTCTGCGAATTTCATTTATTATGAATATCAAAATTTTAACTCAATTTTATAAATTTTCTTTTTTTTTTTTTTTTTTTTAATGGATACCGGATGGCAAACGAGCAGAAGGACCGCCTGATGGTAAGTGGTTACCTTCGCCCATGAACATCTACAACACAAGAGATGTACTAGATGCGTTGCCAACCTAGAGGATACAGATGGACAGGGAGGATAATGTAGTAGTCCTCTATCGGAACCACCACATTTTGGGGAAAGGATGGGTGGGAAAGGGGAAAACCTGGCTTACATGCCATCGAACCGGAACACATCATAAGATATTTGGCGGTTCGTCTTTGACATGATAGTGGTCGCGAGCCAGACGGAGGACGAACCTCCTACCTCCAAGCAAAATACCACATTTAATAACATTAAAACCGCAACTTACATTGTTTCCGAAAATAATTTTCGCATAATTAAGTTACCGTTAATTCATAGTGAAAATCGAGTGAAAATGATAAAAGCGTGCGGTATTTGCTCGTGTATCCAGTAAATATTTGTACCGGCATTGTAACGCGCACAAAACGTGACGTCCTAGCAGAAATTTCAACCGCGAGAACAATGTGTAATCCTAGAGGATAACTCGATAGGCATAGTGCAGTATTGTTTATAATTGGACGAGGCTAAGCCAAATGTCAACACAGTTTTCAGTTTCTATTTTTTTTCTATAAAATAAAAACTTTAATGATAAAGTTATATATGTTAAAATATGATAAATAATCTTTATACTGTCATAGCTTCAAACCCATAAATTTATGTTGTTATCGTTCATAAGCTAAGTTCTTAGAAAGGACCGTGATCTGTTTTCAAAGAATGTATTCTAATATTTATAAATATAACAAAAATATTATTTATTTCATCGGTAAAAAGATTACAAGGCTTTATTATAAAAATCACCCGATAACAATTTATCCCTGGAAGCCAAAACAATTTACGGAACAATTAACTAGAACCGCTCATAGTAACTGACTATACGCTGTAATAATTTTGCACAACACCATCAGACAGGGACGAAAATTGAATTTTCCATTTTCGTGTTACATGTGCAAATAATGTTCGGCCTTAATTGAAACGTGAACACCGGCCGTGATGGGGCACAGGTTGTTAATTTCCTGTCAAATCGTTTTTAGCGTTCCATACTCAACTGCATAGACGCTAACTACACGTTTCAGTTTGTCCTACGTTAAAAATCACATATTTATTACTTAAAAGATTTGAAAATGCTCTAAAAGATAGAAATGACGCGGTTAACTGCTTCGTAGCGGTAATGTTTTCCTCGTTTTCTCCATCCTTCTACGATTCCTATATTTAAATGTGTAATTAGTAGCCATAATATATTAAGAATAAGTAATTATTAATGTAGTTTTATATTATTTAAGTCATTAGACTTGTAGTTAGTAGCATGTTACATTTTATAAAATGTTGGACTCCTAATGAGCACTTAGATTTGATGTTTGTGTGTTCATATAAGTCTAGTTATATATACATAATGCCAATATAAAACAAAAAAATAGCAAATAATAAAAATCATGAGTCTGTAGTGAACGAAATAAACAAAAAAAATAATATAGACATGCTGTTCTTAATGTTTTCCGATATATTTCTTAACTGGCAGTAAATCATAAGGGAATAGCTGAAAAGACGTGTCAAAGAACCACGCGTCTTTAGGTACAAAATTCATAGATTTAAAGTTATGTTAAAATAAGACGTAAGGTCCCACCGCTAACTTGAAATAATAAGTAGAAAACGGAAAACTAAATTACTGTCTATTGTATATTCCTAAAATGTGTAATACTGGCAGAACTTACAGTTCCATGAGAAATACATACATATTTCACAACACATACATACATAGTTCAAAAGAACATCATTTTATAGTAAACAAGTACGCCTGTCGTGGCAC